>JAHUYU010002887.1:0-33036 GCA_030439765.1 Tripidium arundinaceum
GAGCAAGGAGTTTGAGATGAGCACGATGGGAGAGTGGACCTTCTTTCTCGGGTTGCAAATCAAGCAAACCCAAGAAGGGACGTTCATGCACCAAGGGAAGTACACCAAGGATGTGCTGAAGAAGTTCGATATGGGCAAGGCCAAGCCTCTTTCGATGCCCATGTCGACCATGGTGGCCCTGGACGCAGATGAAGAAGGAGAAGTCATTGACCAGAAGGAGTACTCAGCATGATCGAGTCTTTGTTGTACCTAATGGCGACAAGACCGGACATCTACTTCTCGGTGTGCCTGTGTGCACACTTCCAGGCTTCGTCGCACACTTCTCATTGCCAAGCGGTGAAGTGGATCATGAGATATCTCTGATTCACTCCTTTGGACTTTAGTATTCTCCTTCTTCCTCACTTTCTCTTTGCAGTTATTCTGATGCTGACTTTGTTGGCTGCCACTTAGATAGAAAGTCCACATCTGGGACTTGTCAATCTCTTGGTTCTTCACTTGTTTCCTGGTCCTCTCGCAAGCAATCGAGTGTTGCCTAGTCCACAACTAAAGCTGAATATGTTGTCACCGCTAGCTGCTGCTCACAGCTCCTTTGGATGATCGCTACCTTGAGAGATTTTGGCTTAGAGTTCACTCGAGTGCCCTTGCTTTGTGACAGCACGAGTGCAATTAGTGTGGCAAAAAATCCAGTTCTGCACTATAAGACCAAACACATTGATGTGTGCTTTCACTTCCTGCACGATCATTATGAGAAAGGAGACGTAGACATGAGCCATGTTGACACCCAAAATCAGCTTGCCGATATCCTAACCAAACCCCTAGACCAAGCTTCGTTTGCACTCTTGCGAGGGGAACTGGGTGTCTGTTTCCCTTTTTAGAGAAGGGAAACTTTGAGTTGTTGAACCTTAGTTTTGGCTTTCTTTTGTAGTTCAGTTTTGTCTTTTGGCTTTTGTATCATAATTGCATTGCATAGCATCAGGTATGATAGACCATCTTTGAGCTTCATGAATATAGCTGTTAGAATGAAACTATGCCCAACTTGGTATGTTCTGTGCATACATGATAGTGCTTGACGCCTAGGCTCTCTTTGATCACCTGATACATGTTATGTGAGCTAAGCTTGTTTTTTAACTTGTGACCATGATTACAACTGATGAAATATGAAAATCTGTTCACCACTGAGATTGGGAACTAGCATGTGTAGGATGAGTTGAAATCCCTACTATTATCATGAGTATGCTAGGTTGCTATGTCTCTTGCTTTGAGTCATTCACTTGCTTGGACAAACTCCGATATTCTTGTACTAAAATTTCAAATCTAAGTTAAATGATGAGAAAAGATCGAGATGAGTCTGTACCGTCCCACCTCAAGGTATCAGGACTACTTCCTATTACGCTTAGGATGAACCTGAGCCTTGTAGTGGATGACCGAAACCATTGCCTTGAGATCTTGATTGTCTTATGACATAGGCTCCGCTTGGTTGAAAAGTTAGGCGTGACAGTACTTACAACCTCTCGCACACACATGTTTGACTAATACTTGTAATAAACTGACAATTGAAATATCTTGATAATTTTGATCAAATACAAGTGTTAGGTTCGTCTTTGACATGATGTGTGACCGTTGCTTGGGGTAGTTCACCTGGTATATACTTGTTAGCACTAGGTTGATTTCCTGCTTACACCTGCTATGTGCTATTTTCAGTGGTGAACCCCTCGTCAAATGCTTAAAACTGCTCAAAAATACTTAACAATCATATTCCATTTCACTTGATCAGTTCGAGCATTTGCTAGCACTTGTATCTGTTGCTACACTCACATAACAACACTTGTTAGAGCATCTTTTCACTCTGATTGCTATATCCTTGAAGCTTCTGCATTTTCTACATCCCTGTGCATACATAGCATCCTTTGCGGGGGAGTTGTAGTTTTTTCAGTCGCTTGTTGTGTGTTCTTTCAGCTTGATGTGTGCATATGCCAACAAGGGGAAGAATGTTTCACACACAAATCCATCTAAAAAGAGAGAGAGAGAGTAATGTTGAGTGCATGCATTCATTTGGGAGATTGCATCTGTTCAGGGGGAGTTGCACATCTGAGCCTGATTTGTTTTTTCAATTGCTTCTGCTAGTGGTGTTGAACCCTTTCTGCCTCTTCTTGAGGACTAGCTATGTTTTACTTGGTTGCGTTGAGCCATTGCCCATGTCTTTGGGGACCAAGTTTTGCTCATTTCAAATGACTTTGTTTTGGCTTTTCATTGGCTTTTGGTCATCTGGGTGAGTTCTCTGTTTCTTTTGTTTCTTTTCATCAGTTGTTGTGTGTTGGTGTTGACAGTGCACTCATCAAGGGAGAGATTGCGAACACATGGTCGATATGTACCCATGTGGTTTGGTTTGTGATGAGTGATTGTCAACTAGAGTAGCACTTTGGGTTGAGTTGTTGAACCAACCAAGGCATGAGTTTGGGTTGTGCAACATGTCTCTTGGCTTGTGGTGTGCAAGTGTGGAGCTCGGAGACAGTGGTCGACGATGAAGGTGAAGGTCAGCGGGTTCGTGCCAATGGACTGGGAACGGTGAAGGATGGATGTCGAGCCTTGGACCGAGGGATCGGAGAAGCTGGGTGACTGACCATGGGTGGCTGACACCTGGGGTCATCGACAAGAGCAAGAGTACATGAGGAGTGGACCATGTTGACCAAGTCAAGACGGTGGTTGGGCAAGTCAAGCAGAGGCGCTGGAGGACTTGACGGCCGGGCGGTCGAAAACGACAGTGACACGTGTCGCGTTCGTGGGGCGAGCATATGGAGTACACTACCCACGAGTGGTTTGGTGTTGGGCCTCAAAACCACCAGTGGACGCTTTTTGGGTTTGGGCCTCAAACCCAGGTACGGTTCCGGTGGGAATCAGAGGCGGCACGCGGCGTCATCGCGAGGCTTGTGTTGAGGCAAAGCTAAGTCATGAAGGGAGCATGGCCGTCGTATCAGCAGATCTCCGAGTTGAAACCATAATACCCTTCGGGTTAGGTGGTTCACTCTAATTACCTAGGGGTACATTGGGAATGTGTAATAGCATCTATAAATAAGAGAGGGCTGCCCCAATCAGTCCTTATCTCTCCAATCAGTCTTTCTTTCATCCTTGTTAGGGATTCCCTATCTCTAGACTACTGTAGTGATGCGTAGATGATTTAGCAAAATCATTCATCTATGTGAAAAATCTTGTAGACTTGATCTAAGTGGTAATGGAGGCCTTAACCTCCTGTTGTCCTCGTGGTTCAATGATTTGAGTTCATTTTTGATTTCGCGTTTTGCTGTTCTTCCTCTCCCGGTATCCCCTTCTCTTGTTTTTGCCCAATCTCCTCGATCTGATTTTTTGGGGTGCTTTTGATCGGTCCAAATCATGCAAGGATGTGTGTTGACACTACTCTCTTAGTGAATCATCTTGAATCCACACGAGCATGAAGTATTTGGATGATTTCGATTTTGGGGGAAAAACTAGGTTCTTGCGTGAGATCTGAAATTCCCATTGATTGGCTAAGTCTTGGGTGATGATCTCTAAGAGATAGCCTTCCAACTTCTTTGTGAACCCCTCTGCAAAGTTTGAAGTCAATCTGAGTTGATTTGATTCGAATTTGGTTTTTGGAAAGGAAATTTCGAGGTGCTGCAGGAAGAAGTTGGGATAGCCGACCTTGGGAGGATCAAATTTGCTTTGGGGTGATGATCTTTGGAAGATAGCTCACACACATCCTTGGGAACCCCATTAAAAAATTTGAGGTGATTCTGATTCTGTTTGGTCTATTTTTGGATTTTGGAATGGTTTTTCGAAGTGCTACAGTAGGAAAGTTGGGATAGCCGACTTTGAAGTTGGGATGGCCGACTTTCTCTGCACAAGTTGGCTAGGCCGACCCTGAGATAGGCTAAGCCGACCTTGGGGTTGATTTTTGGTTTTTTGCTCCCGTTTTGCGCCGTGTGTTGCTCCGTGGTGCATCCGGGTGTTCCAGTGTGTTTTGAGTGCATCTAATCACTAGTTGATTACTGTGTGCTCCCTCGGAGTCTCCCAGTGCTTTTGGTGGTGATTTTGGGATAGTGGCCATTTTGAGAGAAATTTTGATTCGGCTCCCATTCACCCCCCCCCCCCCTCTGGTGGCCTAGTTCGGTCCTTCATGTGGAGAGCTTTCAAAGTCGTGCTCCTTGGGCCTGTCGACGGTGAGCTCGGCAGATGAGTGCAAGACTGCCAATGTAAGTAACGCTGGAGACCCGGCCGATGTGATGAATTGTCGAACACCACGCGGTCCCAATGCTTGGTGACCTTCTGGACTTCAAGCTTGAGGTCATCGATGACTCCCTCGAGCTTCGGAGCCAGGCACTGATATCCGCCATTGCAGCCTCAAGTGCGGTCACATGCGCATCCCGCCCATCCGTGATGTGCTCAACGTGGATCGACTCGAGCTCGGAGAGGCCCTTGGTGACGACTTCGTCGTGATCCACGAGTGTCGACTCTATGGTGTCAAGACGTTGGGCGACATGAGCATCAACCTCCGCGGAATGTGACGGCACGAGCTCGGTGAAGCGGCGGTCGATGACGTTGTCAAGGGCAGCACGGTCTTGCTCGAGATAGACGAAGCGGTGCTCCCAGCGAGTCTCATGATCGTCAAAGCGACGATTGAATTCGTCGTGGATGAGCTTCAAATTGAGGTCCATGGCACCAAGAGCACTGCCAGCAATTATAGTGCTCGTGATTGGCAGCAGCGGCGAGAACTAGGATGAAGAACATAGTACGAAGAAGGAAGAGGATCGAGAAGTTTGATACCATATGTTAGGGGTGGATTGGGGAAGAAGAAAGAAGAAGCAATGCAGAACCAGCAGGAGAAGGGCTGGTAAGGGCAGGATTTCTTCAATTCAAGTGTTTGATTACAATTTTGATACCTGCTACTCTCTCATGCTCTCGCTTAAGTACTCTGAGGTGCTCCATTCTGGGCCAACTACGTGCGTATAGGACCTTCGTGCCCGCACTGGCCTAGCATCGCTACTCCCTGCTTCACGCCCATCTTGCAGTAGCTCACCTCGTCTTGTCGGATGATGAACAGTTGTAACACATCCCTAAATATAAAATACAAAAAGGTCCATGGTGCCTCTAATTAAACAGCTCAAACTATTCCTGAGTGGCACAAATTTTAGGTTGGCTATTGGGTTAATAGGTGCCATTAAAATCACAACCAAATTTCAACTCCTAGAGGGAGGGAAGTCGTGCACCAGATAAGATAGGGCATAAAATTTTGTTCCCCACAAATCAATTAAATAATTGTAGGGTTGGGCATGTTCAAATTCTATAAATGCTTATTTTTAGGGACAAAATTTGAGCTTCTCATGCTTATATTTAGGAATGGAGAGAGTACTAGGTTTTGCATGTGGCTCTAGCAAAAGATAAGCTAGCTGCCTAGCTCCCACATATATATACATGTTACATATAAATCCGTGTAGTCGATAGCTAGGTATACCTATGTTTTTCTTCTTTCGAGAGGGTTGCGAGTTACAAATCATTGATAGTTGTCATAGTTCAAAGGAATACTAAGGCATTTTATTTCTTTATTTTTTTCTTGAATCATGCCTAAGGACGTGCTTTGTTAAGAGGAAGACAGAATTAGGGCATGTTCGGTAGAGACCCACTCTTTGATTCTTTGGTGGAGCGATTCTTTGCTAGAAGTGATTATGTTATATGATAAAACTGTTTGGCAAGCTAACTATAAAGTAATAATTCCTAAAAGAGACAATTGTGTTGGCAAATCAAATGTCAAGTGGTGCTTGAAGGGACTGTGACACCTAAGAGAGGGGGTTAAATTAGGTCACTTAAAAACCAAGGCAAAAAATCACTTGTAAAAACCTACACAAGTTCTATCTAGATGTGTGCTAGGTTTTTTTAAGTGTTGTTATTTCTAACGTAAGAGAGTTCCGCACCATAGGTTCTAATCCTATCAATTAATCTAGCAAGCTGACTAGAAAGGTAAAGCACACACTAAGGAATGGAAAAGTCAATGTGGAAATATAAATGAGTTAGAGAACGCAAACTCGTGCATGAGAATTTTTCCTAAGGTATCAGAAAGCTCATGCTTTCCACTAGTCCTCGTTGAAGCCTCTTGCAAGGATGCCCTAGAAAGGACCAAGCTTCCGGTCAGGTAACTCATGAATAGCTCATAGGCCTTCCCCATGCGCAAGTGGGTCTCCACCAAGCCTCTCCCGGACCAGTCCCTATTGTCTTCATTATGGAGAGCTTTTGGCCAAATCACGCCAAGGGCCTCTCGTCCCCGTACAATACCAGCGGTCACACCACAAACATGTTGATGTGATCTTGCAAGAGGCTTCAACGAGGACTAGTGGAAAGCATGAGCTTTCTGATACCTTAGGAAAAATTCTCATGCACGAGTTTGCGTTCTCTAACTCATTTATATTTCCACATTGACTTTTCCATTCCTTAGTGTGTGCTTTACCTTTCTAGTCAGCTTGCTAGATTAATTGATAGGATTAGAACCTATGGTGCGGAACTCTCTTACGTTAGAAATAACAACACTTAAAAAAACCTAGCACACATCTAGATAGAACTTGTGTAGGTTTTTACAAGTGATTTTTTGCCTTGGTTTTTAAGTGACCTAATTTAACCCCCTCTCTTAGGTGTCACAGTCCCTTCAAGCACCACTTGACATTTGATTTGCCAACACAATTGTCTCTTTTAGGAATTATTACTTTATAGTTAGCTTGCCAAACAGTTTTATCATATAACATAATCACTTCTAGCAAAGAATCGCTCCACCAAAGAATCAAAGAGTGGGTCTCTACCGAACATGCCCTAATTCTGTCTTCCTCTTAACAAAGCACGTCCTTAGGCATGATTCAAGAAAAAAATAAAGAAATAAAATGCCTTAGTATTCCTTTGAACTATGACAACTATCAATGATTTGTAACTCGCAACCCTCTCGAAAGAAGAAAAACATAGGTATACCTAGCTATCGACTACACGGATTTATATGTAACATGTATATATATGTGGGAGCTAGGCAGCTAGCTTATCTTTTGCTAGAGCCACATGCAAAACCTAGTACTCTCTCCATTCCTAAATATAAGCATGAGAAGCTCAAATTTTGTCCCTAAAAATAAGCATTTATAGAATTTGAACATGCCCAACCCTACAATTATTTAATTGATTTGTGGGGAACAAAATTTTATGCCCTATCTTATCTGGTGCACGACTTCCCTCCCTCTAGGAGTTGAAATTTGGTTGTGATTTTAATGGCACCTATTAACCCAATAGCCAACCTAAAATTTGTGCCACTCAGGAATAGTTTGAGCTGTTTAATTAGAGGCACCATGGACCTTTTTGTATTTTATATTTAGGGATGTGTTACAACTGTTCATCATCCGACAAGACGAGGTGAGCTACTGCAAGATGGGCGTGAAGCAGGGAGTAGCGATGCTAGGCCAGTGCGGGCACGAAGGTCCTATACGCACGTAGTTGGCCCAGAATGGAGCACCTCAGAGTACTTAAGCGAGAGCATGAGAGAGTAGCAGGTATCAAAATTGTAATCAAACACTTGAATTGAAGAAATCCTGCCCTTACCAGCCCTTCTCCTGCTGGTTCTGCATTGCTTCTTCTTTCTTCTTCCCCAATCCACCCCTAACATATGGTATCAAACTTCTCGATCCTCTTCCTTCTTCGTACTATGTTCTTCATCCTAGTTCTCGCCGCTGCTGCCAATCACGAGCACTATAATTGCTGGCAGTGCTCTTGGTGCCATGGACCTCAATTTGAAGCTCATCCACGACGAATTCAATCGTCGCTTTGACGATCATGAGACTCGCTGGGAGCACCGCTTCGTCTATCTCGAGCAAGACCGTGCTGCCCTTGACAACGTCATCGACCGCCGCTTCACCGAGCTCGTGCCGTCACATTCCGCGGAGGTTGATGCTCATGTCGCCCAACGTCTTGACACCATAGAGTCGACACTCGTGGATCACGACGAAGTCGTCACCAAGGGCCTCTCCGAGCTCGAGTCGATCCACGTTGAGCACATCACGGATGGGCGGGATGCGCATGTGACCGCACTTGAGGCTGCAATGGCGGATATCAGTGCCTGGCTCCGAAGCTCGAGGGAGTCATCGATGACCTCAAGCTTGAAGTCCAGAAGGTCACCAAGCATTGGGACCGCGTGGTGTTCGACAATTCATCACATCGGCCGGGTCTCCAGCGTTACTTACATTGGCAGTCTTGCACTCATCTGCCGAGCTCACCGTCGACAGGCCCAAGGAGCACGACTTTGAAAGCTCTCCACATGAAGGACCGAACTAGGCCACCAGAGGGGGGGGGGGGTGAATGGGAGCCGAATCAAAATTTCTCTCAAAATGGCCACTATCCCAAAATCACCACCAAAAGCACTGGGAGACTCCGAGGGAGCACACAGTAATCAACTAGTGATTAGATGCACTCAAAACACACTGGAACACCCGGATGCACCACGGAGCAACACACGGCGCAAAACGGGAGCAAAAAACCAAAAATCAACCCCAAGGTCGGCTTAGCCTATCTCAGGTCGGCCTAGCCAACTTGTGCAGAGAAAGTCGGCCATCCCAACTTCAAAGTCGGCTATCCCAACTTTCCTACTGTAGCACTTCGAAAAACCATTCCAAAATCCAAAAATAGACCAAACAGAATCAGAATCACCTCAAATTTTTTAATGGGGTTCCCAAGGATGTGTGTGAGCTATCTTCCAAAGATCATCACCCCAAAGCAAATTTGATCCTCCCAAGGTCGGCTATCCCAACTTCTTCCTGCAGCACCTCGAAATTTCCTTTCCAAAAACCAAATTCGAATCAAATCAACTCAGATTGACTTCAAACTTTGCAGAGGGGTTCACAAAGAAGTTGGAAGGCTATCTCTTAGAGATCATCACCCAAGACTTAGCCAATCAATGGGAATTTCAGATCTCACGCAAGAACCTAGTTTTTCCCCCAAAATCGAAATCATCCAAATACTTCATGCTCGTGTGGATTCAAGATGATTCACTAAGAGAGTAGTGTCAACACACATCCTTGCATGATTTGGACCGATCAAAAGCACCCCAAAAAATCAGATCGAGGAGATTGGGCAAAAACAAGAGAAGGGGATACCGGGAGAGGAAGAACAGCAAAACGCGAAATCAAAAATGAACTCAAATCATTGAACCACGAGGACAACAGGAGGTTAAGGCCTCCATTACCACTTAGATCAAGTCTACAAGATTTTTCACATAGATGAATGATTTTGCTAAATCATCTACGCATCACTACAGTAGTCTAGAGATAGGGAATCCCTAACAAGGATGAAAGAAAGACTGATTGGAGAGATAAGGACTGATTGGGGCAGCCCTCTCTTATTTATAGATGCTATTACACATTCCCAATGTACCCCTAGGTAATTAGAGTGAACCACCTAACCCGAAGGGTATTATGGTTCAACTCGGAGATCTGCTGATACGACGGCCATGCTCCCTTCATGACTTAGCTTTGCCTCAACACAAGCCTCGCGATGACGCCGCGTGCCGCCTCTGATTCCCACCGGAACCGTACCTGGGTTTGAGGCCCAAACCCAAAAAGCGTCCACTGGTGGTTTTGAGGCCCAACACCAAACCACTCGTGGGTAGTGTACTCCATATGCTCGCCCCACGAACGCGACACGTGTCACTGTCGTTTTCGACCGCCCGGCCGTCAAGTCCTCCAGCGCCTCTGCTTGACTTGCCCAACCACCGTCTTGACTTGGTCAACATGGTCCACTCCTCATGTACTCTTGCTCTTGTCGATGACCCCAGGTGTCAGCCACCCATGGTCAGTCACCCAGCTTCTCCGATCCCTCGGTCCAAGGCTCGACATCCATCCTTCACCGTTCCAGTCCATTGGCACGAACCCGCTGACCTTCACCTTCATCGTCGACCACTGTCTCCGAGCTCCACACTTGCACACCACAAGCCAAGAGACATGTTGCACAACCCAAACTCATGCCTTGGTTGGTTCAACAACTCAACCCAAAGTGCTACTCTAGTTGACAATCACTCATCACAAACCAAACCACATGGGTACATATCGACCATGTGTTCGCAATCTCTCCCTTGATGAGTGCACTGTCAACACCAACACACAACAACTGATGAAAAGAAACAAAAGAAACAGAGAACTCACCCAGATGACCAAAAGCCAATGAAAAGCCAAAACAAAGTCATTTGAAATGAGCAAAACTTGGTCCCCAAAGACATGGGCAATGGCTCAACGCAACCAAGTAAAACATAGCTAGTCCTCAAGAAGAGGCAGAAAGGGTTCAACACCACTAGCAGAAGCAATTGAAAAAACAAATCAGGCTCAGATGTGCAACTCCCCCTGAACAGATGCAATCTCCCAAATGAATGCATGCACTCAACATTACTCTCTCTCTCTCTTTTTAGATGGATTTGTGTGTGAAACATTCTTCCCCTTGTTGGCATATGCACACATCAAGCTGAAAGAACACACAACAAGCGACTGAAAAAACTACAACTCCCCCGCAAAGGATGCTATGTATGCACAGGGATGTAGAAAATGCAGAAGCTTCAAGGATATAGCAATCAGAGTGAAAAGATGCTCTAACAAGTGTTGTTATGTGAGTGTAGCAACAGATACAAGTGCTAGCAAATGCTCGAACTGATCAAGTGAAATGGAATATGATTGTTAAGTATTTTTGAGCAGTTTTAAGCATTTGACGAGGGGTTCACCACTGAAAATAGCACATAGCAGGTGTAAGCAGGAAATCAACCTAGTGCTAACAAGTATATACCAGGTGAACTACCCCAAGCAACGGTCACACATCATGTCAAAGACGAACCTAACACTTGTATTTGATCAAAATTATCAAGATATTTCAATTGTCAGTTTATTACAAGTATTAGTCAAACATGTGTGTGCGAGAGGTTGTAAGTACTGTCACGCCTAACTTTTCAACCAAGCGGAGCCTATGTCATAAGACAATCAAGATCTCAAGGCAATGGTTTCGGTCATCCACTACAAGGCTCAGGTTCATCCTAAGCGTAATAGGAAGTAGTCCTGATACCTTGAGGTGGGACGGTACAGACTCATCTCGATCTTTTCTCATCATTTAACTTAGATTTGAAATTTTAGTACAAGATATCGGAGTTTGTCCAAGCATAGTGAATGACTCAAAGCAAGAGACATAGCAACCTAGCATACTCATGATAATAGTAGGGATTTCAACTCATCCTACACATGCTAGTTCCCATCTCAGTGGTGAACAGATTTTCATATTTCATCAGTTGTAATCATGGTCACAAGTTAAAAAACAAGCTTAGCTCACATAACATGTATCAGGTGATCAAAGAGAGCCTAGGCGTCAAGCACTATCATGTATGCACAGAACATACCAAGTTGGGCATAGTTTCATTCTAACAGCTATATTCATGAAGCTCAAAGATGGTCTATCATACCTGATGCTATGCAATGCAATTATGATACAAAAGCCAAAAGACAAAACTGAACTACAAACCCCTAGACCAAGCTTCGTTTGCACTCTTGCGAGGGGAACTGGGTGTCTGTTTCCCTTTTTAGAGAAGGGAAACTTTGAGTTGTTGAACCTTAGTTTTGGCTTTCTTTTGTAGTTCAGTTTTGTCTTTTGGCTTTTGTATCATAATTGCATTGCATAGCATCAGGTATGATAGACCATCTTTGAGCTTCATGAATATAGCTGTTAGAATGAAACTATGCCCAACTTGGTATGTTCTGTGCATACATGATAGTGCTTGACGCCTAGGCTCTCTTTGATCACCTGATACATGTTATGTGAGCTAAGCTTGTTTTTTAACTTGTGACCATGATTACAACTGATGAAATATGAAAATCTGTTCACCACTGAGATTGGGAACTAGCATGTGTAGGATGAGTTGAAATCCCTACTATTATCATGAGTATGCTAGGTTGCTATGTCTCTTGCTTTGAGTCATTCACTTGCTTGGACAAACTCCGATATTCTTGTACTAAAATTTCAAATCTAAGTTAAATGATGAGAAAAGATCGAGATGAGTCTGTACCGTCCCACCTCAAGGTATCAGGACTACTTCCTATTACGCTTAGGATGAACCTGAGCCTTGTAGTGGATGACCGAAAACCATTGCCTTGAGATCTTGATTGTCTTATGACATAGGCTCCGCTTGGTTGAAAAGTTAGGCGTGACAGTACTTACAACCTCTCGCACACACATGTTTGACTAATACTTGTAATAAACTGACAATTGAAATATCTTGATAATTTTGATCAAATACAAGTGTTAGGTTCGTCTTTGACATGATGTGTGACCGTTGCTTGGGTAGTTCACCTGGTATATACTTGTTAGCACTAGGTTGATTTCCTGCTTACACCTGCTATGTGCTATTTTCAGTGGTGAACCCCTCGTCAAATGCTTAAAACTGCTCAAAATACTTAACAATCATATTCCATTTCACTTGATCAGTTCGAGCATTTGCTAGCACTTGTATCTGTTGCTACACTCACATAACAACACTTGTTAGAGCTTCTTTTCACTCTGATTGCTATATCCTTGAAGCTTCTGCATTTTCTACATCCCTGTGCATACATAGCATCCTTTGCGGGGGAGTTGTAGTTTTTTCAGTCGCTTGTTGTGTGTTCTTTCAGCTTGATGTGTGCATATGCCAACAAGGGGAAGAATGTTTCACACACAAATCCATCTAAAAAGAGAGAGAGAGAGTAATGTTGAGTGCATGCATTCATTTGGGAGATTGCATCTGTTCAGGGGGAGTTGCACATCTGAGCCTGATTTGTTTTTTCAATTGCTTCTGCTAGTGGTGTTGAACCCTTTCTGCCTCTTCTTGAGGACTAGCTATGTTTTACTTGGTTGCGTTGAGCCATTGCCCATGTCTTTGGGGACCAAGTTTTGCTCATTTCAAATGACTTTGTTTTGGCTTTTCATTGGCTTTTGGTCATCTGGGTGAGTTCTCTGTTTCTTTTGTTTCTTTTCATCAGTTGTTGTGTGTTGGTGTTGACAGTGCACTCATCAAGGGAGAGATTGCGAACACATGGTCGATATGTACCCATGTGGTTTGGTTTGTGATGAGTGATTGTCAACTAGAGTAGCACTTTGGGTTGAGTTGTTGAACCAACCAAGGCATGAGTTTGGGTTGTGCAACATGTCTCTTGGCTTGTGGTGTGCAAGTGTGGAGCTCGGAGACAGTGGTCGACGATGAAGGTGAAGGTCAGCGGGTTCGTGCCAATGGACTGGGAACGGTGAAGGATGGATGTCGAGCCTTGGACCGAGGGATCGGAGAAGCTGGGTGACTGACCATGGGTGGCTGACACCTGGGGTCATCGACAAGAGCAAGAGTACATGAGGAGTGGACCATGTTGACCAAGTCAAGACGGTGGTTGGGCAAGTCAAGCAGAGGCGCTGGAGGACTTGACGGCCGGGCGGTCGAAAACGACAGTGACACGTGTCGCGTTCGTGGGGCGAGCATATGGAGTACACTACCCACGAGTGGTTTGGTGTTGGGCCTCAAAACCACCAGTGGACGCTTTTTGGGTTTGGGCCTCAAACCCAGGTACGGTTCCGGTGGGAATCAGAGGCGGCACGCGGCGTCATCGCGAGGCTTGTGTTGAGGCAAAGCTAAGTCATGAAGGGAGCATGGCCGTCGTATCAGCAGATCTCCGAGTTGAACCATAATACCCTTCGGGTTAGGTGGTTCACTCTAATTACCTAGGGGTACATTGGGAATGTGTAATAGCATCTATAAATAAGAGAGGGCTGCCCCAATCAGTCCTTATCTCTCCAATCAGTCTTTCTTTCATCCTTGTTAGGGATTCCCTATCTCTAGACTACTGTAGTGATGCGTAGATGATTTAGCAAAATCATTCATCTATGTGAAAAATCTTGTAGACTTGATCTAAGTGGTAATGGAGGCCTTAACCTCCTGTTGTCCTCGTGGTTCAATGATTTGAGTTCATTTTTGATTTCGCGTTTTGCTGTTCTTCCTCTCCCGGTATCCCCTTCTCTTGTTTTTGCCCAATCTCCTCGATCTGATTTTTTGGGGTGCTTTTGATCGGTCCAAATCATGCAAGGATGTGTGTTGACACTACTCTCTTAGTGAATCATCTTGAATCCACACGAGCATGAAGTATTTGGATGATTTCGATTTTGGGGGAAAAACTAGGTTCTTGCGTGAGATCTGAAATTCCCATTGATTGGCTAAGTCTTGGGTGATGATCTCTAAGAGATAGCCTTCAACTTCTTTGTGAACCCCTCTGCAAAGTTTGAAGTCAATCTGAGTTGATTTGATTCGAATTTGGTTTTTGGAAAGGAAATTTCGAGGTGCTGCAGGAAGAAGTTGGGATAGCCGACCTTGGGAGGATCAAATTTGCTTTGGGGTGATGATCTTTGGAAGATAGCTCACACACATCCTTGGGAACCCCATTAAAAAATTTGAGGTGATTCTGATTCTGTTTGGTCTATTTTTGGATTTTGGAATGGTTTTTCGAAGTGCTACAGTAGGAAAGTTGGGATAGCCGACTTTGAAGTTGGGATGGCCGACTTCTCTGCACAAGTTGGCTAGGCCGACCCTGAGATAGGCTAAGCCGACCTTGGGGTTGATTTTTGGTTTTTTGCTCCCGTTTTGCGCCGTGTGTTGCTCCGTGGTGCATCCGGGTGTTCCAGTGTGTTTTGAGTGCATCTAATCACTAGTTGATTACTGTGTGCTCCCTCGGAGTCTCCCAGTGCTTTTGGTGGTGATTTTGGGATAGTGGCCATTTTGAGAGAAATTTTGATTCGGCTCCATTCACCCCCCCCCCCTCTGGTGGCCTAGTTCGGTCCTTCATGTGGAGAGCTTTCAAAGTCGTGCTCCTTGGGCCTGTCGACGGTGAGCTCGGCAGATGAGTGCAAGACTGCCAATGTAAGTAACGCTGGAGACCCGGCCGATGTGATGAATTGTCGAACACCACGCGGTCCCAATGCTTGGTGACCTTCTGGACTTCAAGCTTGAGGTCATCGATGACTCCCTCGAGCTTCGGAGCCAGGCACTGATATCCGCCATTGCAGCCTCAAGTGCGGTCACATGCGCATCCCGCCCATCCGTGATGTGCTCAACGTGGATCGACTCGAGCTCGGAGAGGCCCTTGGTGACGACTTCGTCGTGATCCACGAGTGTCGACTCTATGGTGTCAAGACGTTGGGCGACATGAGCATCAACCTCCGCGGAATGTGACGGCACGAGCTCGGTGAAGCGGCGGTCGATGACGTTGTCAAGGGCAGCACGGTCTTGCTCGAGATAGACGAAGCGGTGCTCCCAGCGAGTCTCATGATCGTCAAAGCGACGATTGAATTCGTCGTGGATGAGCTTCAAATTGAGGTCCATGGCACCAAGAGCACTGCCAGCAATTATAGTGCTCGTGATTGGCAGCAGCGGCGAGAACTAGGATGAAGAACATAGTACGAAGAAGGAAGAGGATCGAGAAGTTTGATACCATATGTTAGGGGTGGATTGGGGAAGAAGAAAGAAGAAGCAATGCAGAACCAGCAGGAGAAGGGCTGGTAAGGGCAGGATTTCTTCAATTCAAGTGTTTGATTACAATTTTGATACCTGCTACTCTCTCATGCTCTCGCTTAAGTACTCTGAGGTGCTCCATTCTGGGCCAACTACGTGCGTATAGGACCTTCGTGCCCGCACTGGCCTAGCATCGCTACTCCCTGCTTCACGCCCATCTTGCAGTAGCTCACCTCGTCTTGTCGGATGATGAACAGTTGTAACACATCCCTAAATATAAAATACAAAAAGGTCCATGGTGCCTCTAATTAAACAGCTCAAACTATTCCTGAGTGGCACAAATTTTAGGTTGGCTATTGGGTTAATAGGTGCCATTAAAATCACAACCAAATTTCAACTCCTAGAGGGAGGGAAGTCGTGCACCAGATAAGATAGGGCATAAAATTTTGTTCCCCACAAATCAATTAAATAATTGTAGGGTTGGGCATGTTCAAATTCTATAAATGCTTATTTTTAGGGACAAAATTTGAGCTTCTCATGCTTATATTTAGGAATGGAGAGAGTACTAGGTTTTGCATGTGGCTCTAGCAAAAGATAAGCTAGCTGCCTAGCTCCCACATATATATACATGTTACATATAAATCCGTGTAGTCGATAGCTAGGTATACCTATGTTTTTCTTCTTTCGAGAGGGTTGCGAGTTACAAATCATTGATAGTTGTCATAGTTCAAAGGAATACTAAGGCATTTTATTTCTTTATTTTTTTCTTGAATCATGCCTAAGGACGTGCTTTGTTAAGAGGAAGACAGAATTAGGGCATGTTCGGTAGAGACCCACTCTTTGATTCTTTGGTGGAGCGATTCTTTGCTAGAAGTGATTATGTTATATGATAAAACTGTTTGGCAAGCTAACTATAAAGTAATAATTCCTAAAAGAGACAATTGTGTTGGCAAATCAAATGTCAAGTGGTGCTTGAAGGGACTGTGACACCTAAGAGAGGGGGTTAAATTAGGTCACTTAAAAACCAAGGCAAAAAATCACTTGTAAAAACCTACACAAGTTCTATCTAGATGTGTGCTAGGTTTTTTTAAGTGTTGTTATTTCTAACGTAAGAGAGTTCCGCACCATAGGTTCTAATCCTATCAATTAATCTAGCAAGCTGACTAGAAAGGTAAAGCACACACTAAGGAATGGAAAAGTCAATGTGGAAATATAAATGAGTTAGAGAACGCAAACTCGTGCATGAGAATTTTTCCTAAGGTATCAGAAAGCTCATGCTTTCCACTAGTCCTCGTTGAAGCCTCTTGCAAGGATGCCCTAGAAAGGACCAAGCTTCCGGTCAGGTAACTCATGAATAGCTCATAGGCCTTCCCCATGCGCAAGTGGGTCTCCACCAAGCCTCTCCCGGACCAGTCCCTATTGTCTTCATTATGGAGAGCTTTTGGCCAAATCACGCCAAGGGCCTCTCGTCCCCGTACAATACCAGCGGTCACACCACAAACATGTTGATGTGATCTTGCAAGAATACGAGCCCCGTTTATACAACTCTTAGTGTGCACAAGCACTAATACCTTGGAGGTATGCAAACCTCACTAAACACTAGCCTAAACATAGAGCAAGCACTAAAGTGGCCTCAAAATAGTCTAAGCACTAATCCTAGCCCTTTAGCTGATCACCTAATCTTTCCGGCAGCAGTAGAGTTTCCTGGCTAGGCCAAGTATGAGGCAGTAAGGAAGCGGTACTTGCCATACTTCCGGTGTGGGCATTGGAGTTTTGTTATAGAGCCGATGTGTGACTGAGATGTGAAGAAAGAACCGGAGCTCTCCGATGGTGCACTAGAGATTTCACTAGAGCTTTGAGGTGCACCTAGAGAGGACCCACTCCTCTGGATAGTACATCAGAATTCTTAGGTGGGGTACCAGACAAGTCACCGGAGTTTAAGTGTAATGTTAAAAAACAACTAGTTAGTGTGCAGGGGGCACCAGATTTCTCCATTGTGGTCTCCGATGCACCCTACTTTTACAACCCAAGCTCCCAATGACTATTTTGTGCTTGTGGGCATATATACCCCTTTGGTAAACTATTTGGATTGTGTTGGAATTTGAGGAAGCTATAATTGAGTTGATGCTCATACATTTATGCCCCAACTACCATGTTGCGCTTAAGGAAAGATTAGGTGATCAGCTAAAGGGCTAGGATTAGTGCTTAGACTATTTTGAGGCCACTTTAGTGCTTGCTCTATGTTTAGGCTAGTGTTTAGTGAGGTTTGCATACCTCCAAGGTATTAGTGCTTGTGCACACTAAGAGTTGTATAAACGGGGCTCGTATTCTTGCAAGATCACATCAACATGTTTGTGGTGTGACCGCTGGTATTGTACGGGGACGAGAGGCCCTTGGCGTGATTTGGCCAAAAGCTCTCCATAATGAAGACAATAGGGACTGGTCCGGGAGAGGCTTGGTGGAGACCCACTTGCGCATGGGGAAGGCCTATGAGCTATTCATGAGTTACCTGACCGGAAGCTTGGTCCTTTCTAGGGCATCCTTGCAAGAGGCTTCAACGAGGACTAGTGGAAAGCATGAGCTTTCTGATACCTTAGGAAAAATTCTCATGCACGAGTTTGCGTTCTCTAACTCATTTATATTTCCACATTGACTTTTCCATTCCTTAGTGTGTGCTTTACCTTTCTAGTCAGCTTGCTAGATTAATTGATAGGATTAGAACCTATGGTGCGGAACTCTCTTACGTTAGAAATAACAACACTTAAAAAAACCTAGCACACATCTAGATAGAACTTGTGTAGGTTTTTACAAGTGATTTTTTGCCTTGGTTTTTAAGTGACCTAATTTAACCCCCTCTCTTAGGTGTCACAGTCCCTTCAAGCACCACTTGACATTTGATTTGCCAACACAATTGTCTCTTTTAGGAATTATTACTTTATAGTTAGCTTGCCAAACAGTTTTATCATATAACATAATCACTTCTAGCAAAGAATCGCTCCACCAAAGAATCAAAGAGTGGGTCTCTACCGAACATGCCCTAATTCTGTCTTCCTCTTAACAAAGCACGTCCTTAGGCATGATTCAAGAAAAAAATAAAGAAATAAAATGCCTTAGTATTCCTTTGAACTATGACAACTATCAATGATTTGTAACTCGCAACCCTCTCGAAAGAAGAAAAACATAGGTATACCTAGCTATCGACTACACGGATTTATATGTAACATGTATATATATGTGGGAGCTAGGCAGCTAGCTTATCTTTTGCTAGAGCCACATGCAAAACCTAGTACTCTCTCCATTCCTAAATATAAGCATGAGAAGCTCAAATTTTGTCCCTAAAAATAAGCATTTATAGAATTTGAACATGCCCAACCCTACAATTATTTAATTGATTTGTGGGGAACAAAATTTTATGCCCTATCTTATCTGGTGCACGACTTCCCTCCCTCTAGGAGTTGAAATTTGGTTGTGATTTTAATGGCACCTATTAACCCAATAGCCAACCTAAAATTTGTGCCACTCAGGAATAGTTTGAGCTGTTTAATTAGAGGCACCATGGACCTTTTTGTATTTTATATTTAGGGATGTGTTACAACTGTTCATCATCCGACAAGACGAGGTGAGCTACTGCAAGATGGGCGTGAAGCAGGGAGTAGCGATGCTAGGCCAGTGCGGGCACGAAGGTCCTATACGCACGTAGTTGGCCCAGAATGGAGCACCTCAGAGTACTTAAGCGA
This sequence comes from Tripidium arundinaceum, assembly GCA_030439765.1. NCBI lineage: Eukaryota > Viridiplantae > Streptophyta > Magnoliopsida > Poales > Poaceae > Tripidium > Tripidium arundinaceum. The sequence goes on from JAHUYU010002887.1 coordinate 19,273, forward strand.
GAGCATGAGAGAGTAGCAGGTATCAAAATTGTAATCAAACACTTGAATTGAAGAAATCCTGCCCTTACCAGCCCTTCTCCTGCTGGTTCTGCATTGCTTCTTCTTTCTTCTTCCCCAATCCACCCCTAACATATGGTATCAAACTTCTCGATCCTCTTCCTTCTTCGTACTATGTTCTTCATCCTAGTTCTCGCCGCTGCTGCCAATCACGAGCACTATAATTGCTGGCAGTGCTCTTGGTGCCATGGACCTCAATTTGAAGCTCATCCACGACGAATTCAATCGTCGCTTTGACGATCATGAGACTCGCTGGGAGCACCGCTTCGTCTATCTCGAGCAAGACCGTGCTGCCCTTGACAACGTCATCGACCGCCGCTTCACCGAGCTCGTGCCGTCACATTCCGCGGAGGTTGATGCTCATGTCGCCCAACGTCTTGACACCATAGAGTCGACACTCGTGGATCACGACGAAGTCGTCACCAAGGGCCTCTCCGAGCTCGAGTCGATCCACGTTGAGCACATCACGGATGGGCGGGATGCGCATGTGACCGCACTTGAGGCTGCAATGGCGGATATCAGTGCCTGGCTCCGAAGCTCGAGGGAGTCATCGATGACCTCAAGCTTGAAGTCCAGAAGGTCACCAAGCATTGGGACCGCGTGGTGTTCGACAATTCATCACATCGGCCGGGTCTCCAGCGTTACTTACATTGGCAGTCTTGCACTCATCTGCCGAGCTCACCGTCGACAGGCCCAAGGAGCACGACTTTGAAAGCTCTCCACATGAAGGACCGAACTAGGCCACCAGAGGGGGGGGGGGTGAATGGGAGCCGAATCAAAATTTCTCTCAAAATGGCCACTATCCCAAAATCACCACCAAAAGCACTGGGAGACTCCGAGGGAGCACACAGTAATCAACTAGTGATTAGATGCACTCAAAACACACTGGAACACCCGGATGCACCACGGAGCAACACACGGCGCAAAACGGGAGCAAAAAACCAAAAATCAACCCCAAGGTCGGCTTAGCCTATCTCAGGGTCGGCCTAGCCAACTTGTGCAGAGAAAGTCGGCCATCCCAACTTCAAAGTCGGCTATCCCAACTTTCCTACTGTAGCACTTCGAAAAACCATTCCAAAATCCAAAAATAGACCAAACAGAATCAGAATCACCTCAAATTTTTAATGGGGTTCCCAAGGATGTGTGTGAGCTATCTTCCAAAGATCATCACCCCAAAGCAATTTGATCCTCCCAAGGTCGGCTATCCCAACTTCTTCCTGCAGCACCTCGAAATTTCCTTTCCAAAAACCAAATTCGAATCAAATCAACTCAGATTGACTTCAAACTTTGCAGAGGGGTTCACAAAGAAGTTGGAAGGCTATCTCTTAGAGATCATCACCCAAGACTTAGCCAATCAATGGGAATTTCAGATCTCACGCAAGAACCTAGTTTTTCCCCCAAAATCGAAATCATCCAAATACTTCATGCTCGTGTGGATTCAAGATGATTCACTAAGAGAGTAGTGTCAACACACATCCTTGCATGATTTGGACCGATCAAAAGCACCCAAAAAATCAGATCGAGGAGATTGGGCAAAAACAAGAGAAGGGGATACGGGAGAGGAAGAACAGCAAAACGCGAAATCAAAAATGAACTCAAATCATTGAACCACGAGGACAACAGGAGGTTAAGGCCTCCATTACCACTTAGATCAAGTCTACAAGATTTTTCACTCTGATTGCTATATCCTTGAAGCTTCTGCATTTTCTACATCCCTGTGCATACATAGCATCCTTTGCGGGGGAGTTGTAGTTTTTTCAGTCGCTTGTTGTGTGTTCTTTCAGCTTGATGTGTGCATATGCCAACAAGGGGAAGAATGTTTCACACACAAATCCATCTAAAAAGAGAGAGAGAGAGTAATGTTGAGTGCATGCATTCATTTGGGAGATTGCATCTGTTCAGGGGGAGTTGCACATCTGAGCCTGATTTGTTTTTTCAATTGCTTCTGCTAGTGGTGTTGAACCCTTTCTGCCTCTTCTTGAGGACTAGCTATGTTTTACTTGGTTGCGTTGAGCCATTGCCCATGTCTTTGGGGACCAAGTTTTGCTCATTTCAAATGACTTTGTTTTGGCTTTTCATTGGCTTTTGGTCATCTGGGTGAGTTCTCTGTTTCTTTTGTTTCTTTTCATCAGTTGTTGTGTGTTGGTGTTGACAGTGCACTCATCAAGGGAGAGATTGCGAACACATGGTCGATATGTACCCATGTGGTTTGGTTTGTGATGAGTGATTGTCAACTAGAGTAGCACTTTGGGTTGAGTTGTTGAACCAACCAAGGCATGAGTTTGGGTTGTGCAACATGTCTCTTGGCTTGTGGTGTGCAAGTGTGGAGCTCGGAGACAGTGGTCGACGATGAAGGTGAAGGTCAGCGGGTTCGTGCCAATGGACTGGGAACGGTGAAGGATGGATGTCGAGCCTTGGACCGAGGGATCGGAGAAGCTGGGTGACTGACCATGGGTGGCTGACACCTGGGGTCATCGACAAGAGCAAGAGTACATGAGGAGTGGACCATGTTGACCAAGTCAAGACGGTGGTTGGGCAAGTCAAGCAGAGGCGCTGGAGGACTTGACGGCCGGGCGGTCGAAAACGACAGTGACACGTGTCGCGTTCGTGGGGCGAGCATATGGAGTACACTACCCACGAGTGGTTTGGTGTTGGGCCTCAAAACCACCAGTGGACGCTTTTTGGGTTTGGGCCTCAAACCCAGGTACGGTTCCGGTGGGAATCAGAGGCGGCACGCGGCGTCATCGCGAGGCTTGTGTTGAGGCAAAGCTAAGTCATGAAGGGAGCATGGCCGTCGTATCAGCAGATCTCCGAGTTGAACCATAATACCCTTCGGGTTAGGTGGTTCACTCTAATTACCTAGGGGTACATTGGGAATGTGTAATAGCATCTATAAATAAGAGAGGGCTGCCCCAATCAGTCCTTATCTCTCCAATCAGTCTTTCTTTCATCCTTGTTAGGGATTCCCTATCTCTAGACTACTGTAGTGATGCGTAGATGATTTAGCAAAATCATTCATCTATGTGAAAAATCTTGTAGACTTGATCTAAGTGGTAATGGAGGCCTTAACCTCCTGTTGTCCTCGTGTTCAATGATTTGAGTTCATTTTTGATTTCGCGTTTTGCTGTTCTTCCTCTCCCGGTATCCCCTTCTCTTGTTTTTGCCCAATCTCCTCGATCTGATTTTTTGGGGTGCTTTTGATCGGTCCAAATCATGCAAGGATGTGTGTTGACACTACTCTCTTAGTGAATCATCTTGAATCCACACGAGCATGAAGTATTTGGATGATTTCGATTTTGGGGGAAAAACTAGGTTCTTGCGTGAGATCTGAAATTCCCATTGATTGGCTAAGTCTTGGGTGATGATCTCTAAGAGATAGCCTTCCAACTTCTTTGTGAACCCCTCTGCAAAGTTTGAAGTCAATCTGAGTTGATTTGATTCGAATTTGGTTTTTGGAAAGGAAATTTCGAGGTGCTGCAGGAAGAAGTTGGGATAGCCGACCTTGGGAGGATCAAATTTGCTTTGGGGTGATGATCTTTGAAGATAGCTCACACACATCCTTGGGAACCCCATTAAAAAATTTGAGGTGATTCTGATTCTGTTTGGTCTATTTTTGGATTTTGGAATGGTTTTTCGAAGTGCTACAGTAGGAAAGTTGGGATAGCCGACTTTGAAGTTGGGATGGCCGACTTTCTCTGCACAAGTTGGCTAGGCCGACCCTGAGATAGGCTAAGCCGACCTTGGGGTTGATTTTTGGTTTTTTGCTCCCGTTTTGCGCCGTGTGTTGCTCCGTGGTGCATCCGGGTGTTCCAGTGTGTTTTGAGTGCATCTAATCACTAGTTGATTACTGTGTGCTCCCTCGGAGTCTCCCAGTGCTTTTGGTGGTGATTTTGGGATAGTGGCCATTTTGAGAGAAATTTTGATTCGGCTCCCATTCACCCCCCCCCCCTCTGGTGGCCTAGTTCGGTCCTTCATGTGGAGAGCTTTCAAAGTCGTGCTCCTTGGGCCTGTCGACGGTGAGCTCGGCAGATGAGTGCAAGACTGCCAATGTAAGTAACGCTGGAGACCCGGCCGATGTGATGAATTGTCGAACACCACGCGGTCCCAATGCTTGGTGACCTTCTGGACTTCAAGCTTGAGGTCATCGATGACTCCCTCGAGCTTCGGAGCCAGGCACTGATATCCGCCATTGCAGCCTCAAGTGCGGTCACATGCGCATCCCGCCCATCCGTGATGTGCTCAACGTGGATCGACTCGAGCTCGGAGAGGCCCTTGGTGACGACTTCGTCGTGATCCACGAGTGTCGACTCTATGGTGTCAAGACGTTGGGCGACATGAGCATCAACCTCCGCGGAATGTGACGGCACGAGCTCGGTGAAGCGGCGGTCGATGACGTTGTCAAGGGCAGCACGGTCTTGCTCGAGATAGACGAAGCGGTGCTCCCAGCGAGTCTCATGATCGTCAAAGCGACGATTGAATTCGTCGTGGATGAGCTTCAAATTGAGGTCCATGGCACCAAGAGCACTGCCAGCAATTATAGTGCTCGTGATTGGCAGCAGCGGCGAGAACTAGGATGAAGAACATAGTACGAAGAAGGAAGAGGATCGAGAAGTTTGATACCATATGTTAGGGGTGGATTGGGGAAGAAGAAAGAAGAAGCAATGCAGAACCAGCAGGAGAAGGGCTGGTAAGGGCAGGATTTCTTCAATTCAAGTGTTTGATTACAATTTTGATACCTGCTACTCTCTCATGCTCTCGCTTAAGTACTCTGAGGTGCTCCATTCTGGGCCAACTACGTGCGTATAGGACCTTCGTGCCCGCACTGGCCTAGCATCGCTACTCCCTGCTTCACGCCCATCTTGCAGTAGCTCACCTCGTCTTGTCGGATGATGAACAGTTGTAACACATCCCTAAATATAAAATACAAAAAGGTCCATGGTGCCTCTAATTAAACAGCTCAAACTATTCCTGAGTGGCACAAATTTTAGGTTGGCTATTGGGTTAATAGGTGCCATTAAAATCACAACCAAATTTCAACTCCTAGAGGGAGGGAAGTCGTGCACCAGATAAGATAGGGCATAAAATTTTGTTCCCCACAAATCAATTAAATAATTGTAGGGTTGGCATGTTCAAATTCTATAAATGCTTATTTTTAGGGACAAAATTTGAGCTTCTCATGCTTATATTTAGGAATGGAGAGAGTACTAGGTTTTGCATGTGGCTCTAGCAAAAGATAAGCTAGCTGCCTAGCTCCCACATATATATACATGTTACATATAAATCCGTGTAGTCGATAGCTAGGTATACCTATGTTTTTCTTCTTTCGAGAGGGTTGCGAGTTACAAATCATTGATAGTTGTCATAGTTCAAAGGAATACTAAGGCATTTTATTTCTTTATTTTTTTCTTGAATCATGCCTAAGGACGTGCTTTGTTAAGAGGAAGACAGAATTAGGGCATGTTCGGTAGAGACCCACTCTTTGATTCTTTGGTGGAGCGATTCTTTGCTAGAAGTGATTATGTTATATGATAAAACTGTTTGGCAAGCTAACTATAAAGTAATAATTCCTAAAAGAGACAATTGTGTTGGCAAATCAAATGTCAAGTGGTGCTTGAAGGGACTGTGACACCTAAGAGAGGGGGTTAAATTAGGTCACTTAAAAAAACCAAGGCAAAAAATCACTTGTAAAAACCTACACAAGTTCTATCTAGATGTGTGCTAGGTTTTTTTAAGTGTTGTTATTTCTAACGTAAGAGAGTTCCGCACCATAGGTTCTAATCCTATCAATTAATCTAGCAAGCTGACTAGAAAGGTAAAGCACACACTAAGGAATGGAAAAGTCAATGTGGAAATATAAATGAGTTAGAGAACGCAAACTCGTGCATGAGAATTTTTCCTAAGGTATCAGAAAGCTCATGCTTTCCACTAGTCCTCGTTGAAGCCTCTTGCAAGGATGCCCTAGAAAGGACCAAGCTTCCGGTCAGGTAACTCATGAATAGCTCATAGGCCTTCCCCATGCGCAAGTGGGTCTCCACCAAGCCTCTCCCGGACCAGTCCCTATTGTCTTCATTATGGAGAGCTTTTGGCCAAATCACGCCAAGGGCCTCTCGTCCCCGTACAATACCAGCGGTCACACCACAAACATGTTGATGTGATCTTGCAAGAATACGAGCCCCGTTTATACAACTCTTAGTGTGCACAAGCACTAATACCTTGGAGGTATGCAAACCTCACTAAACACTAGCCTAAACATAGAGCAAGCACTAAAGTGGCCTCAAAATAGTCTAAGCACTAATCCTAGCCCTTTAGCTGATCACCTAATCTTTCCTTAAGCGCAACATGGTAGTTGGGGCATAAATGTATGAGCATCAACTCAATTATAGCTTCCTCAAATTCCAACACAATCCAAATAGTTTACCAAAGGGGTATATATGCCCCACAAGCACAAAATAGTCATTGGGAGCTTGGGTTGTAAAAGTAGGGTGCATCGGAGACCACAATGGAGAAATCTGGTGCCCCCTGCACACTAACTAGTTGTTTTTTAACATTACACTTAAACTCCGGTGACTTGTCTGGTACCCCACCTAAGAATTCTGATGTACTATCCAGAGGAGTGGGTCCTCTCTAGGTGCACCTCAAAGCTCTAGTGAAATCTCTAGTGCACCATCGGAGAGCTCCGGTTCTTTCTTCACATCTCAGTCACACATCGGCTCTATAACAAAACTCCAATGCCCACACCGGAAGTATGGCAAGTACCGCTTCCTTACTGCCTCATACTTGGCCTAGCCAGGAAACTCTACTGCTGCCGGAAAGACCCAATGCTCGGTGCACCTCTCCAGTGTTCTCTGATTGTTATTTCTTCGCATCCATTTGTCTGGGCTTCAAACATCTATCTATTTCCATCCATTTAGATAAGCAGAACCTTGAAAGTCAAAAGGCAGGGTCTAAAGTGATGCGAAAATTATACTACGCAAAAAGAGCTGCTTCTGGAAAAGCAGCTTCCAGTTGTACTCATTTGGTTAGATTTTACTTTTTGGCAACAGAGTCACTTTCTAAAAGCTGAATAAAAAATAACCAAAATAAATAGAGAAACATCTAGACAACTTCCCACTAGCTGCCTCCCCTGGCTAAAGAAGTGCAGGGGAGAGCCCGGTAAACCGATTCGATGTATTATGTTTTACAAATTGAGAAGAAGAAATAAAGAGCTCCATGTTCGTCATATTTCTTTGTGTTTACATTTGCTTTGTGTGTATGGACTGACCAATAGGACGATTTTCAACAACACTTATTACTTATGAATCAGCATATATCATCATTTTTTTTATCAGCAAAGTTTCAGTCAAAAGAATGCCTATTACGGCATCTTATTCAGTGAACCGCCTCTATCTCACTGTGTGAGCATAACTAAGTTCCCGTCACTGCAAGATTCTGTGGTTCTGGTGGCACAGCGCGCCCAGCGCAAGCTTATGCGTGAGCTGGACTTTATCAATGGCCGGTCGCCGACGCCGGATGCAGCAATCACGGAGTTCGTTAACATGTTTGGACAGGACCTCCCGGAGCAGGCGGTCAAGGCAATAAGGGCTGCGACGAAGATGGACAACGAGGAGCTCTCCAAGGCCCTAGCTACAATGGCAGCGGAGTCAGGGGGCAGCCGAGATGGAGGTTCCATGATGGTGCTCATGCATTGTATGATTATTCGAGCAACAGTCGGTCATGTTGTTGTTCCAATGGGTCGCACATATGTTAGTTGGGGGTCAGTGAGTTGCCACGTCCAGTTTGTTAGTGTTGGGGAGTGCAAGACAGTGGCTAAGGAATTGTCTTGGAGAATCGGATGGAGCTTCTTGCATGCAAGTTTTAGGAAGAGGTGTTCTGGGTGTCGGAAGAAAATGGTTGGAAGTCGGTTTGGCGAGTTAGAAGATGCACATCAGTTACTTTTGGAGGCCAAGTTGTTATGGCCTCTTGTTGTACCCATAGAATATGAGTAGTCCGTTTAGCTCTTTTCGCCCAGTTTGACAGTCTGTCAAACCTGGAAGTTGTTTGCGCTGCTTGCGCATGTAATTCTCTTCTCTTCTTATTAATATATGCCGGCTATGTTCCGGATCTTTAAAAAAAATAATCTGTGGTTCCCGACATGGCGTTGCCAACGTAGCAACATCTCAGTTCCGCTTTTTCCACTATATATGTAGAGTTTCTACTCAAAGAGATCAAAATCCTGCACGCCTTCTAGCTCCTTCACGCCACTGGTTTACAGAGCACATCACTTGCAAGTATATATACTGTAGTACGTATAAAGAAGACAAAAGAACACACCTAGGAACCGTGCCAATGATACACTCGCGTCGTATGTATTGTATACCATGCACATGCAGAGCTAACCTCACAAATATATATACATATATAGAAGGTAAGGAGTCACAAGAGAAAGGGTTTCCTGTAGATGTCGAACGTTTCTGAAGCGCACAGCTGGGGCTCCTGCGAAACCAAAATCCAATGTACAATCAACTAGAGAGGCACCAGAGCAGCAATATAATGCAGGTTTTCCTTTCCAGAGTTTTGTACCTGCGCGCAGCTGAATGTGATGACCCGGCGGAAGAAGGTGCCGATGGGGCCCGGTATGCCGAACTCCCCGCCGTTGTCGCGGATGGTGGCCCTCATTGCCGTCAGCAGGCGGCCGTAGGTGGTGCCCGGCTCTGACTCCACCGCCTTGATGAAGCTGTACGTCATGGCGCCGGTGGAGGCGGACCCGGAGAACGCCTGCACGTACGTACAGTGGACGGACAAGAACGTTTGAGCAGGCAAGTAGTGTTTCTGAGCACTGTGGTGGCGTTTGTTTAGTTGTGCATGCAGCAGCGAGCTTTGAGGTCTCAGTACTGACCGTGGTGTCCTGCGACGTTTGGCTGTCGCCGCAGCCGCTGATCGAGATGGCGAGGCCGCCGCTGGTGCACTTGGTCTCGCCGGAGAGGCGGGTCTGTTGGTTCTCCCATTGCCAGTATCCGGTCCTAGATGGAGAAGGCGAGGAATTCAATTAAACTCGTCCGGCCGTCAAGAACTCAAGATTGCCTCTTTGGCTTTGGTTGGTCCGTCCGGAACTCCGGATTGTGGTGTGATGCTCCGGCCGGTGAAGCTAAGACGTGTATCATACCTGGACAGGCGGCAGAGGTAGGGGAGGTCGAGGATGGTGCCGCTGTGGCAGGTGTCCACGATGGCGTGCAGCTTGACGCCCTTGCCCAGCGGGCGCACGATGGTGGCGTTGATCTCGTCGTCCAGGATGACGCCGCCGCGGGGGTCCTCGAAGTCCACCGGGCACAGCGCCTCGTCGTAGCCGTCCGCCTCGTCGCCGTCCCTGTCCAGCTTCTGCAAGCCGTGGCCGGAGAAGTGGAACACCAGCGAGTCCCCGGCGCTGGTGCCGTCCACGAGCCACCGCAGGGCGCGCATCAGGTTCGCCCGCGTCGGCACCCGTGCAGGGTCCTTGTCCTCCTCTGCAGCCGATCGACAGTTATATAGTATTTCATGCAAGCAAAAAACTCGACAAAAGATGAGACGACAGGACTGTATTATATTTACGTGTGAGCACGAGGATGCATTCCGCCGGGAAGCCGAAGCGCTCGCGGAGCAGGTAGCCCATGCAGTTGACGTCGTTGACGGCGCCCCTGAGCTCGTACTTGGTGGCGGCGTAGCTGATCCCCACCAGGAGCGCGCGCTTCTTGCAGCCACGGACGCGCGGGAAGCTCGCCGGCAGCTCCTGGAGCGCCGCCCCGGGCCTCGACGGAGCCTGCTGCTGCTGCGGCGACGTGAAGGCGTTGATGAGGCCCTTGATGAAGCCCATGGCGGCGTGGTGCAGGCCGTGCGGGCGCTCCACGCGCGTGACGGCGTGGCAGAGCCCGCACCGCACGGAGCGCGCCCCGGGGGCCACGGACAGGTACGCGCCGCAGCCGGCGCACCACGTCGTGCGCTGCGCCTGCGGCGGCCGCGCGCTCGCCATGCTAGCTGCGCCTGGGCGGCGTCCGATCCCTCGACGGCGTGCGGGCGACGTGTCAGTCAGACCAGACGCAGGCACACGTGGGAGACAGCTAGCGGAGAGCAGCTACGACGAGCTAGCGAGCAGCGGATGACCTAGGCTCAGGTGACAAGTGCCAGGTGACGAGTGGGGCGTTGCGTAGGTCTCCCTCATTCTCATACACCCAGGTGCTGACGAACATTCTGGTTCTGACTCACGAGGAGGCGACCATTGTTTTTCTAGATAGCTGGCAAGGTATTCGCGGTTGAGTCCGGAGGAAGAGTTGCCAATGCGCGCTGTGGTGGGTTTTCTCCTTCCTTTCGGTTGTGCTGTGCCATGGCTGCTTCTTCTTGCTTTAGTTTATTCGATTCGAGGAGGATTTCGCTTGGTGCTTTATTCGACGTGTGGGTGAGGGAGAATATGATTCACATTCCTCTTGCTCATGGCGGAGTGACTTAAAGGTTTCGAAATGCACATCGAAGTCTTCCGCGAAGGAAAAAATAAACGGTAAATCTAAACAACACTCGAGTGTTTCTGGCGTCTCACTCGATTTGCTAGCCATCAGATCAGCGCTGTCAAGGCAGGGGATGTTGCCGGTTTAGTGCAGCAAGCTGTCAGCCAGCAGCGGCCCATGCGCCTCACGAGTGCTGTCGAGCAGAAAGCTGGAGCAAGCTTTCTCGTGCTCCACATCGATCAGCAGCGGGTTCGGCTGCTGCCCCAGCCACATCCACCCACCTCGGCTCCTGTGCCGCTAGCCACTACGGCCCCGTTCGGCTGGTACATAAGCCGGCTGATTTCGCCTGATTCAATAGTGTTCTGTGAGAGAGAATAAGTCGAAACAAACTGAAACAAGCCGAAAGCAGCGAAGCGAACGGGGGCTACCATGTGTGTGTACAAACAGCAGACGCTAGCCCCTGCATGACGCATGTATGCATGCAGATTCATTGCTTCAGGAGGGGTAGATTACATCTTCTAAGACTATATTTTACTATTTCTGTTTAGGTGTAAGTTCTGTATTCAATTGATGTAAATTAATTATTCGTAAATGAGAATGATCAAAATTACTCAAACAATTATCTGATTATTTTTTGGCTTTTTTTTATTTTATGTATGTTTTATTTGGTTCTCCTTTGAAATTTTTTAATTTGGATTCCATAGAAATAATCTAGCTATTTTTTGTTTGTTTAATATTTTTTATTATCTAAATAATTTTTTTGTTCATTTGATTTGGATCCTTTGATCATGACAACCAAGTGTTATATGGGTAAAAAACACTCGATTTTTGTTCCAGTTCACAGTCGGGTGTTGGGGTGCGGGGGTGGGGTGGGGGGGGCTCCAACACTCGGGTGTCCGCAGCCCCGGAGCACCCGAGCGCTGGGTAGACAGCCCCAAAATAAAATTAAGTGGCAAAAAGGAGAACCAAATAAAACATACATAAAATAAAAAAAAGCCAAAAAATAATCAGATAATTGTTTGAGTAATTTTGATCATTCTCATTTACGAATAATTAATTTACATCAATTGAATACAGAACTTACACCTAAACAGAAATAGTAAAATATAGTCTTAGAAGATGTAATCTACCCCTCCTGAAGCAATGAATCTGCATGCATACATGCGTCATGCAGGGGCTAGCGTCTGCTGTTTGTACACACACATGGTAGCCCCCGTTCGCTTCGCTGCTTTCGGCTTGTTTCAGTTTGTTTCGACTTATTCTCTCTCACAGAACACTATTGAATCAGGCGAAATCAGCCGGCTTATGTACCAGCCGAACGGGGCCGTAGTGGCTAGCGGCACAGGAGCCGAGGTGGGTGGATGTGGCTGGGGCAGCAGCCGAACCCGCTGCTGATCGATGTGGAGCACGAGAAAGCTTGCTCCAGCTTTCTGCTCGACAGCACTCGTGAGGCGCATGGGCCGCTGCTGGCTGACAGCTTGCTGCACTAAACCGGCAACATCCCCTGCCTTGACAGCGCTGATCTGATGGCTAGCAAATCGAGTGAGACGCCAGAAACACTCGAGTGTTGTTTAGATTTACCGTTTATTTTTTCCTTCGCGGAAGACTTCGATGTGCATTTCGAAACCTTTAAGTCACTCCGCCATGAGCAAGAGGAATGTGAATCATATTCTCCCTCACCCACACGTCGAATAAAGCACCAAGCGAAATCCTCCTCGAATCGAATAAACTAAAGCAAGAAGAAGCAGCCATGGCACAGCACAACCGAAAGGAAGGAGAAAACCCACCACAGCGCGCATTGGCAACTCTTCCTCCGGACTCAACCGCGAATACCTTGCCAGCTATCTAGAAAAACAATGGTCGCCTCCTCGTGAGTCAGAACCAGAATGTTCGTCAGCACCTGGGTGTATGAGAATGAGGGAGACCTACGCAACGCCCCACTCGTCACCTGGCACTTGTCACCTGAGCCTAGGTCATCCGCTGCTCGCTAGCTCGTCGTAGCTGCTCTCCGCTAGCTGTCTCCCACGTGTGCCTGCGTCTGGTCTGACTGACACGTCGCCCGCACGCCGTCGAGGGATCGGACGCCGCCCAGGCGCAGCTAGCATGGCGAGCGCGCGGCCGCCGCAGGCGCAGCGCACGACGTGGTGCGCCGGCTGCGGCGCGTACCTGTCCGTGGCCCCCGGGGCGCGCTCCGTGCGGTGCGGGCTCTGCCACGCCGTCACGCGCGTGGAGCGCCCGCACGGCCTGCACCACGCCGCCATGGGCTTCATCAAGGGCCTCATCAACGCCTTCACGTCGCCGCAGCAGCAGCAGGCTCCGTCGAGGCCCGGGGCGGCGCTCCAGGAGCTGCCGGCGAGCTTCCCGCGCGTCCGTGGCTGCAAGAAGCGCGCGCTCCTGGTGGGGATCAGCTACGCCGCCACCAAGTACGAGCTCAGGGGCGCCGTCAACGACGTCAACTGCATGGGCTACCTGCTCCGCGAGCGCTTCGGCTTCCCGGCGGAATGCATCCTCGTGCTCACACGTAAATATAATACAGTCCTGTCGTCTCATCTTTTGTCGAGTTTTTTGCTTGCATGAAATACTATATAACTGTCGATCGGCTGCAGAGGAGGACAAGGACCCTGCACGGGTGCCGACGCGGGCGAACCTGATGCGCGCCCTGCGGTGGCTCGTGGACGGCACCAGCGCCGGGGACTCGCTGGTGTTCCACTTCTCCGGCCACGGCTTGCAGAAGCTGGACAGGGACGGCGACGAGGCGGACGGCTACGACGAGGCGCTGTGCCCGGTGGACTTCGAGGACCCCCGCGGCGGCGTCATCCTGGACGACGAGATCAACGCCACCATCGTGCGCCCGCTGGGCAAGGGCGTCAAGCTGCACGCCATCGTGGACACCTGCCACAGCGGCACCATCCTCGACCTCCCCTACCTCTGCCGCCTGTCCAGGTATGATACACGTCTTAGCTTCACCGGCCGGAGCATCACACCACAATCCGGAGTTCCGGACGGACCAACCAAAGCCAAAGAGGCAATCTTGAGTTCTTGACGGCCGGACGAGTTTAATTGAATTCCTCGCCTTCTCCATCTAGGACCGGATACTGGCAATGGGAGAACCAACAGACCCGCCTCTCCGGCGAGACCAAGTGCACCAGCGGCGGCCTCGCCATCTCGATCAGCGGCTGCGGCGACAGCCAAACGTCGCAGGACACCACGGTCAGTACTGAGACCTCAAAGCTCGCTGCTGCATGCACAACTAAAC
>JAHUYU010002890.1:0-32475 GCA_030439765.1 Tripidium arundinaceum
TATGTGAATGCCAGAATCAAGGAAAAGCTTATAAAAGTGATAGTCACGTACCTTAAGATGTACCTTAATTGAAGAGTGATGGTACAGTATCACTTTGTGGAAGCTTTCCTTTCTTAGTGGTTGTGCGTCTTGTTCATGTACTTTTGTCTCCTTGTTGTACTCCTTCATTGTCTTGAATTCCCATGATGTTTCTTGATGGGGTTTGGTGGAGATTTGTTCGATCACCTTCATGAAGTGAGTGCTTGGATTGTATTTTGTTTGTGGCACTCTTCATCTTGTTCCATGGATCACTTCTCAATGATGAATGAGCTATGTCTTCCTTGTGCAAATTGTTAAACTTCATGTGTCTCTCTCTTTATCTCCGTTGTGAGTTTGTCTTAGGACTTCCCATTTCGATATTGAAAGTTTTCCTGCAGGGGTTAGTCCAACAAAATATCCAATATCTACTATAGCATACTATTGGCTCAAAAATCAATCTAGACACCACGTCTAATTTGATTTAGGAAGGCATTTTAACCATGCATAATTAAAAGCCTTTGAAAGAAGATCACCACTCCTAAACTAAGCACCATGCTTCATTTAAGAGATGAATGAACTACTCCAAACCTATACATATACTAAAGCAAACAAAGGTAGCATGAAAGCATTTAAGAGATTTACTCATATGGTGATGAAAGAGCAAGATCTTAGTGTTTTAGCAAATTGAGCATGTCTTAAAGGTAGAGACAACCAATATAGCAACATGGCAAAGGATATTTTTATGTAAGTTATTCCCCCAAGCTTGAACTTTGCAAAAAGTCAAGTTTGGATGAATTCAATTCAATGTTGCATGATGATTGGTTGGACATACCTTGTGCTTGTTATTCCTTCGATCTCTTTGCTCCAGACCTGGAAAGGTTAGTGACAAGAATACCCGAAGAAATATTTCTACAATTATATTTCTATGCTCAATACACAAGGCAATGTTGCAAATAAGTGAAAGCTCACGTTATGATCTGATAAGCGTTTGTTTTAGGACACTAAGCTTGTCCTTGGGAAACCATCAAATTATGTTGGTGAAATGGTTTTCCCCTCCAACACCAACCTATGTGTACTTATCTCAAGATCACAACGAGATCTGCAATATTTATTATAAACATATGCATCGACAACCGTCCTTTTAAAGTTTTTATAAATAGAAAGGAAGAGGGGGTTGAATATCTCGAATGTAGTGAGGTTGTAAAGACCAATTGATTGGGGAGATGTTTCAAATGAGTATGGAGTAAATGAAGTAGCTATGGAATAGATTCCATGCTCATTGACAACATCTTCGTCTCCAATCTGAATGTTCAAAATTTCTCTTGGATTGGTCTCGTCTTGGTCCTCTTCTATAGATGGATGAATCTCATCTTCAAAGAGAGTTGAAGACTCACCATTTGAAATTGAGCCAAGGTTAGAATCCATTAAGGCTTCTTCCTTGTCCATCCATTCTACACATTACAGCCATTGTCGTAGCATCTCTTGATCATCCTCGTGGTCTTCATGACTCCTATGGTTTGATTGTCTTGGTGGATTGCTAGAATCATCATGAGACTGGGAAGTAAGGGGATGAGAGAAATCTACGAGGTCAAGGATGGATTTAGAACTTGTGAACACGGAAGGGGAGCGGATAGAATTTTCTATTTAGCTTAGCTCTCCTTCTATGGCATTACTTGACATGTCATCCTTGACTTCCTCATGATCGGGACCAGAACACTCTCTAAGAGAACCATTCTTGCAAGGATTTGAATTATCTCCGCTTGAAGGTCTCTTATCAAACCAGAAGTCTAAACCATCAGCATCTAAAAGATCTAAGATTGGAATTCCTTCCTCCCTTGGAGAATTTTGGGGCATTGATGGTTTAGGATCGATAGCTAACTCTTGGGATTGGAGTGATTGTGGTTTGGCTATCGAAACTTCCTCTTCTTGTCTAGGAACTGATTCCTTCTCTTCCTCAGGGATTGGTTTCTGAATGCTAGGAGTCTTTCCACTCATTAAATCAACCAAATTCCTAGCTTCACTAGCAGACAGGTGAAGGAAAGATCCTCTAGCGGCTGCATTAAGGGATTTCTTATTTTCCCTACTAAGGCCCCTATAAAAATGTTGCAGAAGCATAGGTTCTGGAATAGAAAGATTTGGGCCAGTGAGAGTAAGGTTATTAAAGCGATCCCATGATTCGTCAAGAGATTCTTCTCCTATTTGTCTAAAAGAAAGAATCTTAATCCGAAGATCCGCCATTTTGGAGATTGAAAAATATTTTAAACAAAAATCATTGGATAGCACCTTCCAATCTCCTTGAGCACTTCCTTCGCATAGAAGGCATGTCCAATGAGACCATTCAATGGAAGCTCTTTCCGTTCTCTTTAACGGGAAAAGCTAAACATTGGTATAAACTCAACGTAGGAAGTGCTCAAGGAGATTGGAAGGTGCTATCCAATGATTTTTGTTTAAAATATTTTTCAATCTCCAAAATGGCGGATCTTCGGATTAAGATTCTTTCTTTTAGACAAATAGGAGAAGAATCTCTTGACGAATCATGGGATCGCTTTAATAACCTTACTCTCACTGGCCCAAATCTTTCTATTCCAGAACCTATGCTTCTGCAACATTTTTATAGGGGCCTTAGTAGGGAAAATAAGAAATCCCTTAATGCAGCCGCTAGAGGATCTTTCCTTCACCTGTCTGCTAGTGAAGCTAGGAATTTGGTTGATTTAATGAGTGGAAAGACTCCTAGCATTCAGAAACCAATCCCTGAGGAAGAGAAGGAATCAGTTCCTAGACAAGAAGAGGAAGTTTCGATAGCCAAACCACAATCACTCCAATCCCAAGAGTTAGCTATCGATCCTAAACCATCAATGCCCCAAAATTCTCCAAGGGAGGAAGGAATTCCAATCTTAGATCTTTTAGATGCTGATGGTTTAGACTTCTGGTTTGATAAGAGACCTTCAAGCGGAGATAATTCAAATCCTTGCAAGAATGGTTCTCTTAGAGAGTGTTCTGGTCCCGATCATGAGGAAGTCAAGGATGACATGTCAAGTAATGCCATAGAAGGAGAGCTAAGCTAAATAGAAAATTCTATCCGCTCCCCTTCCGTGTTCACAAGTTCTAAATCCATCCTTGACCTCGTAGATTTCTCTCATCCCCTTACTTCCCAGTCTCATGATGATTCTAGCAATCCACCAAGACAATCAAACCATAGGAGTCATGAAGACCACGAGGATGATCAAGAGATGCTACGACAATGGCTGTAATGTGTAGAATGGATGGACAAGGAAGAAGCCTTAATGGATTCTAACCTTGGCTCAATTTCAAATGGTGAGTCTTCAACTCTCTTTGAAGATGAGATTCATCCATCTATAGAAGAGGACCAAGACGAGACCAATCCAAGAGAAATTTTGAACATTCAGATTGGAGACGAAGATGTTGTCAATGAGCATGGAATCTATTCCATAGCTACTTCATTTACTCCATACTCATTTGAAACATCTCCCCAATCAATTGGTCTTTACAACCTCACTACATTCGAGATATTCAACCCCCTCTTCCTTTCTATTTATAAAAACTTTAAAAGGACGGTTGTCGATGCATATGTTTATAATAAATATTGCAGATCTCGTTGTGATCTTGAGATAAGTACACATAGGTTGGTGTTGGAGGGGAAAACCATTTCACCAACATAATTTGATGGTTTCCCAAGGACAAGCTTAGTGTCCTAAAACAAACGCTTATCAGATCATAACGTGAGCTTTCACTTATTTGCAACATTGCCTTGTGTATTGAGCATAGAAATATAATTGTAGAAATATTTCTTCGGGTATTCTTGTCACTAACCTTTCCAGGTCTGGAGCAAAGAGATCGAAGGAATAACAAGCACAAGGTATGTCCAACCAATCATCATGCAACATTGAATTATTGAATTCATCCAAACTTGACTTTTTGCAAAGTTCAAGCTTGGGGGAATAACTTACATAAAAATATCCTTTGCCATGTTGCTATATTGGTTGTCTCTACCTTTAAGACATGCTCAATTTGCTAAAACACTAAGATCTTGCTCTTTCATCACCATATGAGTAAATCTCTTAAATGCTTTCATGCTACCTTTGTTTGCTTTAGTATATGTATAGGTTTGGAGTAGTTCATTCATCTCTTAAATGAAGCATGGTGCTTAGTTTAGGAGTGGTGATCTTCTTTCAAAGGCTTTTAATTATGCATGGTTAAAATGCCTTCCTAAATCAAATTAGACGTGGTGTCTAGATTGATTTTTGAGCCAATAGTATGCTATAGTAGATATTGGATATTTTGTTGGACTAACCCCTGCAGGAAAACTTTCAATATCGAAATGGGAAGTCCTAAGACAAACTCACAACGGAGATAAAGAGAGAGACACATGAAGTTTAACAATTTGCACAAGGAAGACATAGCTCATTCATCATTGAGAAGTGATCCATGGAACAAGATGAAGAGTGCCACAAACAAAATACAATCCAAGCACTCACTTCATGAAGGTGATCGAACAAATCTCCACCAAACCCCATCAAGAACATCATGGGAATTCAAGACAATGAAGGAGTACAACAAGGAGACAAAAGTACATGAACAAGACGCACAACCACTAAGAAAGGAAAGCTTCCACAAAGTGATACTGTACCATCACTCTTCAATTAAGGTACATCTTAAGGTACGTGACTATCACTTTTATAAGCTTTTCCTTGATTCTGGCATTCACATAAATAAAGAGACAAACATGTATGAACTACAACTTTAATTAGTCCAACCTGATTAGTTCAACATGTTTAGTTCTTTAATCCTTGTTCATAGTACAACCTTCTTGATCTCACTGCCTTAATCATATGAGCTAAAATGTTGCACATCCAATCTTTAGAAGATGATAGTCATATAAAGATATTTCATGCATAAATAGATTATCTTCCATAAGGTTGAGCGATCTGATCTGACAAATGTTTTTTTGCTATACTCATGTTTATCTTATCACCCATCAACTTTATCTTGCTCACTATGCTTAAGGTTAGAGAAGAATAAATAGACTTTTGGTTCTGTTGGTGTTCTCCACCAAAAGAGCCCATGCACTTGATCTCTGCCTTGCCTCTATGAGCAGGACACATTTTGAGCAACATGGAGGAGTTCTCCAACTCCTAGACTCTACCAAGTGAAAGACCTGGATCTACGAGCACATACACACGAAGCAAGATGCCACCAACACTTCACTACTAAGCAAATGAAGAACATGGGTGATGTCATATCAAGAGGTGCATATATCAAAGTCCACACCTGAAATCAAATGATGCACCTAAAGAATGAATACGGTGAGAAGTCCTGTTCAGAGGACTTAAAACATTGAACCCTCGCCGGGAGTTCCACAAGCTTTGTTGAGCTCCACAGAATTCAAGGATCAAAGGAGGCTAGCAGACGGAGGTCATCCTACCCGATGTCAGAGTGCTGTCTCGACAGTCACTCCGAAAGACAAGTACACCTCTGTCACCTGCCAGCCACATCAGAAGAAATTACGTCAAAATCTAGCTTGGGGAGGAGCATCCCCTAGTTATCAGGTAAGTATACTTAAACGATTATCGAGTCTATTTTATATAACCATAAAATACCAAAAATATGTGAGCACATGAAGGCTCACCCTTAATTAAGAAAACACAAAAATATTTGGGCACATGAAGGCTCGACGCAATCGAAGGAATTAGCTTGGGGGAGACGCACCCCCGTTATCATCGTGATTAAGGTATGTCTTTATCTATAATTATCATATTAGTTTATTTTAGTAAGCTATAGTGTGTTAGATTAAATAAATAAAGTATCCCAAGAACTCTGTCTCTCTTTAATTTCTTAAAATGGAAATAATGAATAGTTGCTCTATCGTAATTTCTTTCCACTACCTAGTTTTCAACCATGAGTTCTCCTAATTAATAACTATGCCTTAAAGTGAAACTAAATACATGGGTTGCAAATGCTTGATCTGAAGTCTAGGTAATTAATGGATGTGATTTGTGATGATCTGAGCTGCTATTATCTTGTTCTAAACAACACTAGAGTTCCGGAGATTTACCAATATTAATATGACTAATCCTTGCATTGAGTTAAATTAAGCTTTGTTGACCCTATGAGAAGTTATCATGCTATTGAATTGAGATCACTTAAATAATCCATTCATTTTATGCATAAATGTTTATAATTATCTGTTGCTATCATCTCAAAAGTTTGTTAGAAGACATGTGGCTATGAAAAATATCCGAGGAAATAAAAAGGGACAAGTGTCCGAAACCTCAAAAAGATAGATCACGAGGAAATAAAAAGGGACAAGTGTCCGGAACCTCGAAAAGCAGAAAAAATGGCCACGTGCCCGGCAGTAGAATTAGCCTCATAGCCATGTGTCTCTAATAAACAAAAGAGAGTGATGAAAAAAGAGAGAGAAAA
Source organism: Tripidium arundinaceum (assembly GCA_030439765.1). Classification (NCBI taxonomy): domain Eukaryota; kingdom Viridiplantae; phylum Streptophyta; class Magnoliopsida; order Poales; family Poaceae; genus Tripidium; species Tripidium arundinaceum. The sequence continues at coordinate 6,460 of JAHUYU010002890.1, forward strand.
GAAAAAGAGAAGCAAAAGCTTCCAATTGCATTCTTTATATACATGCATTTCTCAATTCAATGGTATGGTTGACTTTCTCTTTGGATCCATTGTTTTAATTTGACAACATATGCTCCTAAGTTTTTTTATGAAAAATCATAAAAACTCCGGAACTCTAGTGTTGTTTAGAACAAGATAATAGCAGCTCAGATCATCACAAATCACATCCATTAATTACCTAGACTTCAGATCAAGCATTTGCAACCCATGTATTTAGTTTCACTTTAAGGCATAGTTATTAATTAGGAGAACTCATGGTTGAAAACTAGGTAGTGGAAAGAAATTACGATAGAGCAACTATTCATTATTTCCATTTTAAGAAATTAAAGAGAGACAGAGTTCTTGGGATACTTTATTTATTTAATCTAACACACTATAGCTTACTAAAATAAACTAATATGATAATTATAGATAAAGACATACCTTAATCACGATGATAACGGGGGTGCGTCTCCCCCAAGCTAATTCCTTCGATTGCGTCGAGCCTTCATGTGCCCAAATATTTTTGTGTTTTCTTAATTAAGGGTGAGCCTTCATGTGCTCACATATTTTTGGTATTTTATGGTTATATAAAATAGACTCGATAATCGTTTAAGTATACTTACCTGATAACTAGGGGATGCTCCTCCCCAAGCTAGATTTTGACGTAATTTCTTCTGATGTGGCTGGCAGGTGACAGAGGTGTACTTGTCTTTCGGAGTGACTGTCGAGACAGCACTCTGACATCGGGTAGGATGACCTCCGTCTGCTAGCCTCCTTTGATCCTTGAATTCTGTGGAGCTCAACAAAGCTTGTGGAACTCCCGGCGAGGGTTCAATGTTTTAAGTCCTCTGAACAGGACTTCTCACCGTATTCATTCTTTAGGTGCATCATTTGATTTCAGGTGTGGACTTTGATATATGCACCTCTTGATATGACATCACCCATGTTCTTCATTTGCTTAGTAGTGAAGTGTTGGTGGCATCTTGCTTCGTGTGTATGTGCTCGTAGATCCAGGTCTTTCACTTGGTAGAGTCTAGGAGTTGGAGAACTCCTCCATGTTGCTCAAAATGTGTCCTGCTCATAGAGGCAAGGCAGAGATCAAGTGCATGGGCTCTTTTGGTGGAGAACACCAACAGAACCAAAAGTCTATTTATTCTTCTCTAACCTTAAGCATAGTGAGCAAGATAAAGTTGATGGGTGATAAGATAAACATGAGTATAGCAAAAAAACATTTGTCAGATCAGATCGCTCAACCTTATGGAAAGATAATCTATTTATGCATGAAATATCTTTATATGACTATCATCTTCTAAAGATTGGATGTGCAACATTTTAGCTCATATGATTAAGGCAGTGAGATCAAGAAGGTTGTACTATGAACAAGGATTAAAGAACTAAACATGTTGAACTAATCAGGTTGGACTAATTAAAGTTGTAGTTCATACATGTTTGTCTCTTTATTTATGTGAATGCCAGAATCAAGGAAAAGCTTATAAAAGTGATAGTCACGTACCTTAAGATGTACCTTAATTGAAGAGTGATGGTACAGTATCACTTTGTGGAAGCTTTCCTTTCTTAGTGGTTGTGCGTCTTGTTCATGTACTTTTGTCTCCTTGTTGTACTCCTTCATTGTCTTGAATTCCCATGATGTTCTTGATGGGGTTTGGTGGAGATTTGTTCGATCACCTTCATGAAGTGAGTGCTTGGATTGTATTTTGTTTGTGGCACTCTTCATCTTGTTCCATGGATCACTTCTCAATGATGAATGAGCTATGTCTTCCTTGTGCAAATTGTTAAACTTCATGTGTCTCTCTCTTTATCTCCGTTGTGAGTTTGTCTTAGGACTTCCCATTTCGATATTGAAAGTTTTCCTGCAGGGGTTAGTCCAACAAAATATCCAATATCTACTATAGCATACTATTGGCTCAAAAATCAATCTAGACACCACGTCTAATTTGATTTAGGAAGGCATTTTAACCATGCATAATTAAAAGCCTTTGAAAGAAGATCACCACTCCTAAACTAAGCACCATGCTTCATTTAAGAGATGAATGAACTACTCCAAACCTATACATATACTAAAGCAAACAAAGGTAGCATGAAAGCATTTAAGAGATTTACTCATATGGTGATGAAAGAGCAAGATCTTAGTGTTTTAGCAAATTGAGCATGTCTTAAAGGTAGAGACAACCAATATAGCAACATGGCAAAGGATATTTTTATGTAAGTTATTCCCCCAAGCTTGAACTTTGCAAAAAGTCAAGTTTGGATGAATTCAATTCAATGTTGCATGATGATTGGTTGGACATACCTTGTGCTTGTTATTCCTTCGATCTCTTTGCTCCAGACCTGGAAAGGTTAGTGACAAGAATACCCGAAGAAATATTTCTACAATTATATTTCTATGCTCAATACACAAGGCAATGTTGCAAATAAGTGAAAGCTCACGTTATGATCTGATAAGCGTTTGTTTTAGGACACTAAGCTTGTCCTTGGGAAACCATCAAATTATGTTGGTGAAATGGTTTTCCCCTCCAACACCAACCTATGTGTACTTATCTCAAGATCACAACGAGATCTGCAATATTTATTATAAACATATGCATCGACAACCGTCCTTTTAAAGTTTTTATAAATAGAAAGGAAGAGGGGGTTGAATATCTCGAATGTAGTGAGGTTGTAAAGACCAATTGATTGGGGAGATGTTTCAAATGAGTATGGAGTAAATGAAGTAGCTATGGAATAGATTCCATGCTCATTGACAACATCTTCGTCTCCAATCTGAATGTTCAAAATTTCTCTTGGATTGGTCTCGTCTTGGTCCTCTTCTATAGATGGATGAATCTCATCTTCAAAGAGAGTTGAAGACTCACCATTTGAAATTGAGCCAAGGTTAGAATCCATTAAGGCTTCTTCCTTGTCCATCCATTCTACACATTACAGCCATTGTCGTAGCATCTCTTGATCATCCTCGTGGTCTTCATGACTCCTATGGTTTGATTGTCTTGGTGGATTGCTAGAATCATCATGAGACTGGGAAGTAAGGGGATGAGAGAAATCTACGAGGTCAAGGATGGATTTAGAACTTGTGAACACGGAAGGGGAGCGGATAGAATTTTCTATTTAGCTTAGCTCTCCTTCTATGGCATTACTTGACATGTCATCCTTGACTTCCTCATGATCGGGACCAGAACACTCTCTAAGAGAACCATTCTTGCAAGGATTTGAATTATCTCCGCTTGAAGGTCTCTTATCAAACCAGAAGTCTAAACCATCAGCATCTAAAAGATCTAAGATTGGAATTCCTTCCTCCCTTGGAGAATTTTGGGGCATTGATGGTTTAGGATCGATAGCTAACTCTTGGGATTGGAGTGATTGTGGTTTGGCTATCGAAACTTCCTCTTCTTGTCTAGGAACTGATTCCTTCTCTTCCTCAGGGATTGGTTTCTGAATGCTAGGAGTCTTTCCACTCATTAAATCAACCAAATTCCTAGCTTCACTAGCAGACAGGTGAAGGAAAGATCCTCTAGCGGCTGCATTAAGGGATTTCTTATTTTCCCTACTAAGGCCCCTATAAAAATGTTGCAGAAGCATAGGTTCTGGAATAGAAAGATTTGGGCCAGTGAGAGTAAGGTTATTAAAGCGATCCCATGATTCGTCAAGAGATTCTTCTCCTATTTGTCTAAAAGAAAGAATCTTAATCCGAAGATCCGCCATTTTGGAGATTGAAAAATATTTTAAACAAAAATCATTGGATAGCACCTTCCAATCTCCTTGAGCACTTCCTACGTTGAGTTTATACCAATGTTTAGCTTTTCCCGTTAAAGAGAACGGAAAGAGCTTCCATTGAATGGTCTCATTGGACATGCCTTCTATGCGAAGGAGGTCACAGACTCGTAAAAACTCTCATAGATGTGTGTATGGGTTTTCCTCACCTTCTCTCGAGAAAGGTTGTTTTTGAAGGAATTCTATATATTCTGGGCTTATCTCGAAACTAGATGTTGTGATAGGCTTTGAAGATTTTGGTGGTTCGAGGTGTGTGCCCGTGGATCTAGCATATTGATAGATGGAAATATTTACATCCATGCTAGACAAGAGATCAAGGGATAGATAAGAAAGAAAAGAATAGCAGAGATGAATCAAAGGATAAAAGTAGAGGATAAAAGAAAAGGATAAAGAAATATAAAGAGAAAAGATAATGATATATATTTATTATTATTATTATTATTATTATTATTTATATATATATATATTTTAATTATTATTATTTTTTTTAGAAAATAATGATTAAGCTAATACGTAGTCAACTCAGCAACCGTTTCCCCGGCAACGGCGCCAGAAAGCTTGTTGACACTTGCTAACGTCACTTGAATACTAGGTTGTCATCCCCAGCATGACGCTAGAATGTCGGATGGGTATTTTACACGCACACAGATAAATCCGCAAGCGCACGGATACCGTTGTAGCTTTCACCCGGTTAAAGGTTTTAAATCGTATCCACAGGGAAACGGGAGAACCAACTACGCTCTAACTTAACCAGAAAAGATAGGTAGGTGATGATAGAATAGGTGGTAAAATAAGATATGATAAATATCAAAGGTAAAGTGGCACAATCTAGTATATGGACGATAATAGGAGAATAGAGAGGATAACTATGGTTTCTCTACTTCATAGGGATATGTCTATATCTAGGGACGTACCACAGGATAAGAGACACCACAAAGGGTGCTTAACCCAGGCACACCGGTCCTGCGAGCTCTACAAACGGGATATGGGACGACGGAATTGTCACTTTCCGTTCTACTACCACAGATCCGGAATATAGAGGACATTCACAAGCAATCTAGGCCTAAGCACCGCGCTTACACCTATACTACTCCTTTAACCTACCTCGAGCAATAGATTAAAGTACCCTAAAGAGTTGCAAACCAGAAATACATGAATAGTAATTGCATAATGAATGAAGTAAGTAGATTACCAAAGTCATTCCAGAAGCAAGCTTGATTAGAACTTGATCATGTCGAAGTACAACCGGAGGAGGCACCGATAGGCCGGCCTCTCCTCCAATCCTCCCTCGCTCTCCATCTCTCCATTATCTAGATCTATTCTAATTTAGAGAAGAGAGAATATCCATTCGGGGGACACCTCTACAACTCATAATAATTGTGTGTTCTCAGGGGGGGTCTGCCCCTCTATTTATAGCCTAGGATTTTTCCCACTTTTTCCTAGCCAACCAATGTGGGACTAAACATGTTTCCCACTAATTAAAATAGCCTAATTCTTCAATATTCTCGTCATGGGCTTCATCCTCGTATTTAGCCTGCTGCTCCTTTCCTCTTGGGCTATTTTAATTAGTGGGAAACATGTTTAGTCCCACATTGGTTGGCTAGGAAAAAGTGGGAAAAATCCTAGGCTATAAATAGAGGGGCAGACCCCCCCTGAGAACACACAATTATTATGAGTTGTAGAGGTGTCCCCCGAATGGATATTCTCTCTTCTCTAAATTAGAATAGATCTAGATAATGGAGAGATGGAGAGCGAGGGAGGATTGGAGGAGAGGCCGGCCTATCGGTGCCTCCTCCGGTTGTACTTCGACATGATCAAGTTCTAATCAAGCTTGCTTCTGGAATGACTTTGGTAATCTACTTACTTCATTCATTATGCAATTACTATTCATGTATTTCTGGTTTGCAACTCTTTAGGGTACTTTAATCTATTGCTCGAGGTAGGTTAAAGGAGTAGTATAGGTGTAAGCGCGGTGCTTAGGCCTAGATTGCTTGTGAATGTCCTCTATATTCCGGATCTGTGGTAGTAGAACGGAAAGTGACAATTCCGTCGTCCCATATCCCGTTTGTAGAGCTCGCAGGACCGGTGTGCCTGGGTTAAGCACCCTTTGTGATGTCTCTTATCCTGTGGTACGTCCCTAGATATAGACATATCCCTATGAAGTAGAGAAACCATAGTTATCCTCTCTATTCTCCTATTATCGTCCATATACTAGATTGTGCCACTTTACCTTTGATATTTATCATATCTTATTTTACCACCTATTCTATCATCACCTACCTATCTTTTCTGGTTAAGTTAGAGCGTAGTTGGTTCTCCCGTTTCCCTGTGGATACGATTTAAAACCTTTAACCGGGTGAAAGCTACAACGGTATCCGTGCGCTTGCGGATTTATCTGTGTGCGTGTAAAATACCCATCCGACATTCTAGCGTCATGCTGGGGATGACAACCTAGTATTCAAGTGACGTTAGCAAGTGTCAACAAGCTTTCTGGCGCCGTTGCCGGGGAAACGGTTGCTGAGTTGACTACGTATTAGCTTAATCATTATTTTCTAAAAAAAATAATAATAATTAAAATATATATATATATAAATAATAATAATAATAATAATAATAATAAATATATATCATTATCTTTTCTCTTTATATTTCTTTATCCTTTTCTTTTATCCTCTACTTTTATCCTTTGATTCATCTCTGCTATTCTTTTCTTTCTTATCTATCCCTTGATCTCTTGTCTAGCATGGATGTAAATATTTCCATCTATCAATATGCTAGATCCACGGGCACACACCTCGAACCACCAAAATCTTCAAAGCCTATCACAACATCTAGTTTCGAGATAAGCCCAGAATATATAGAATTCCTTCAAAAACAACCTTTCTCGAGAGAAGGTGAGGAAAACCCATACACACATCTATGAGAGTTTTTACGAGTCTGTGACCTCCTTCGCATAGAAGGCATGTCCAATGAGACCATTCAATGGAAGCTCTTTCCGTTCTCTTTAACGGGAAAAGCTAAACATTGGTATAAACTCAACGTAGGAAGTGCTCAAGGAGATTGGAAGGTGCTATCCAATGATTTTTGTTTAAAATATTTTTCAATCTCCAAAATGGCGGATCTTCGGATTAAGATTCTTTCTTTTAGACAAATAGGAGAAGAATCTCTTGACGAATCATGGGATCGCTTTAATAACCTTACTCTCACTGGCCCAAATCTTTCTATTCCAGAACCTATGCTTCTGCAACATTTTTATAGGGGCCTTAGTAGGGAAAATAAGAAATCCCTTAATGCAGCCGCTAGAGGATCTTTCCTTCACCTGTCTGCTAGTGAAGCTAGGAATTTGGTTGATTTAATGAGTGGAAAGACTCCTAGCATTCAGAAACCAATCCCTGAGGAAGAGAAGGAATCAGTTCCTAGACAAGAAGAGGAAGTTTCGATAGCCAAACCACAATCACTCCAATCCCAAGAGTTAGCTATCGATCCTAAACCATCAATGCCCCAAAATTCTCCAAGGGAGGAAGGAATTCCAATCTTAGATCTTTTAGATGCTGATGGTTTAGACTTCTGGTTTGATAAGAGACCTTCAAGCGGAGATAATTCAAATCCTTGCAAGAATGGTTCTCTTAGAGAGTGTTCTGGTCCCGATCATGAGGAAGTCAAGGATGACATGTCAAGTAATGCCATAGAAGGAGAGCTAAGCTAAATAGAAAATTCTATCCGCTCCCCTTCCGTGTTCACAAGTTCTAAATCCATCCTTGACCTCGTAGATTTCTCTCATCCCCTTACTTCCCAGTCTCATGATGATTCTAGCAATCCACCAAGACAATCAAACCATAGGAGTCATGAAGACCACGAGGATGATCAAGAGATGCTACGACAATGGCTGTAATGTGTAGAATGGATGGACAAGGAAGAAGCCTTAATGGATTCTAACCTTGGCTCAATTTCAAATGGTGAGTCTTCAACTCTCTTTGAAGATGAGATTCATCCATCTATAGAAGAGGACCAAGACGAGACCAATCCAAGAGAAATTTTGAACATTCAGATTGGAGACGAAGATGTTGTCAATGAGCATGGAATCTATTCCATAGCTACTTCATTTACTCCATACTCATTTGAAACATCTCCCCAATCAATTGGTCTTTACAACCTCACTACATTCGAGATATTCAACCCCCTCTTCCTTTCTATTTATAAAAACTTTAAAAGGACGGTTGTCGATGCATATGTTTATAATAAATATTGCAGATCTCGTTGTGATCTTGAGATAAGTACACATAGGTTGGTGTTGGAGGGGAAAACCATTTCACCAACATAATTTGATGGTTTCCCAAGGACAAGCTTAGTGTCCTAAAACAAACGCTTATCAGATCATAACGTGAGCTTTCACTTATTTGCAACATTGCCTTGTGTATTGAGCATAGAAATATAATTGTAGAAATATTTCTTCGGGTATTCTTGTCACTAACCTTTCCAGGTCTGGAGCAAAGAGATCGAAGGAATAACAAGCACAAGGTATGTCCAACCAATCATCATGCAACATTGAATTGAATTCATCCAAACTTGACTTTTTGCAAAGTTCAAGCTTGGGGGAATAACTTACATAAAAATATCCTTTGCCATGTTGCTATATTGGTTGTCTCTACCTTTAAGACATGCTCAATTTGCTAAAACACTAAGATCTTGCTCTTTCATCACCATATGAGTAAATCTCTTAAATGCTTTCATGCTACCTTTGTTTGCTTTAGTATATGTATAGGTTTGGAGTAGTTCATTCATCTCTTAAATGAAGCATGGTGCTTAGTTTAGGAGTGGTGATCTTCTTTCAAAGGCTTTTAATTATGCATGGTTAAAATGCCTTCCTAAATCAAATTAGACGTGGTGTCTAGATTGATTTTTGAGCCAATAGTATGCTATAGTAGATATTGGATATTTTGTTGGACTAACCCCTGCAGGAAAACTTTCAATATCGAAATGGGAAGTCCTAAGACAAACTCACAACGGAGATAAAGAGAGAGACACATGAAGTTTAACAATTTGCACAAGGAAGACATAGCTCATTCATCATTGAGAAGTGATCCATGGAACAAGATGAAGAGTGCCACAAACAAAATACAATCCAAGCACTCACTTCATGAAGGTGATCGAACAAATCTCCACCAAACCCCATCAAGAACATCATGGGAATTCAAGACAATGAAGGAGTACAACAAGGAGACAAAAGTACATGAACAAGACGCACAACCACTAAGAAAGGAAAGCTTCCACAAAGTGATACTGTACCATCACTCTTCAATTAAGGTACATCTTAAGGTACGTGACTATCACTTTTATAAGCTTTTCCTTGATTCTGGCATTCACATAAATAAAGAGACAAACATGTATGAACTACAACTTTAATTAGTCCAACCTGATTAGTTCAACATGTTTAGTTCTTTAATCCTTGTTCATAGTACAACCTTCTTGATCTCACTGCCTTAATCATATGAGCTAAAATGTTGCACATCCAATCTTTAGAAGATGATAGTCATATAAAGATATTTCATGCATAAATAGATTATCTTTCCATAAGGTTGAGCGATCTGATCTGACAAATGTTTTTTTGCTATACTCATGTTTATCTTATCACCCATCAACTTTATCTTGCTCACTATGCTTAAGGTTAGAGAAGAATAAATAGACTTTTGGTTCTGTTGGTGTTCTCCACCAAAAGAGCCCATGCACTTGATCTCTGCCTTGCCTCTATGAGCAGGACACATTTTGAGCAACATGGAGGAGTTCTCCAACTCCTAGACTCTACCAAGTGAAAGACCTGGATCTACGAGCACATACACACGAAGCAAGATGCCACCAACACTTCACTACTAAGCAAATGAAGAACATGGGTGATGTCATATCAAGAGGTGCATATATCAAAGTCCACACCTGAAATCAAATGATGCACCTAAAGAATGAATACGGTGAGAAGTCCTGTTCAGAGGACTTAAAACATTGAACCCTCGCCGGGAGTTCCACAAGCTTTGTTGAGCTCCACAGAATTCAAGGATCAAAGGAGGCTAGCAGACGGAGGTCATCCTACCCGATGTCAGAGTGCTGTCTCGACAGTCACTCCGAAAGACAAGTACACCTCTGTCACCTGCCAGCCACATCAGAAGAAATTACGTCAAAATCTAGCTTGGGGAGGAGCATCCCCTAGTTATCAGGTAAGTATACTTAAACGATTATCGAGTCTATTTTATATAACCATAAAATACCAAAAATATGTGAGCACATGAAGGCTCACCCTTAATTAAGAAAACACAAAAATATTTGGGCACATGAAGGCTCGACGCAATCGAAGGAATTAGCTTGGGGGAGACGCACCCCCGTTATCATCGTGATTAAGGTATGTCTTTATCTATAATTATCATATTAGTTTATTTTAGTAAGCTATAGTGTGTTAGATTAAATAAATAAAGTATCCCAAGAACTCTGTCTCTCTTTAATTTCTTAAAATGGAAATAATGAATAGTTGCTCTATCGTAATTTCTTTCCACTACCTAGTTTTCAACCATGAGTTCTCCTAATTAATAACTATGCCTTAAAGTGAAACTAAATACATGGGTTGCAAATGCTTGATCTGAAGTCTAGGTAATTAATGGATTATTTTAAGTGATCTCAATTCAATAGCATGATAACTTCTCATAGGGTCAACAAAGCTTAATTTAACTCAATGCAAGGATTAGTCATATTAATATTGGTAAATCTCCGGAACTCTAGTGTTGTTTAGAACAAGATAATAGCAGCTCAGATCATCACAAATCACATCCATTAATTACCTAGACTTCAGATCAAGCATTTGCAACCCATGTATTTAGTTTCACTTTAAGGCATAGTTATTAATTAGGAGAACTCATGGTTGAAAACTAGGTAGTGGAAAGAAATTACGATAGAGCAACTATTCATTATTTCCATTTTAAGAAATTAAAGAGAGACAGAGTTCTTGGGATACTTTATTTATTTAATCTAACACACTATAGCTTACTAAAATAAACTAATATGATAATTATAGATAAAGACATACCTTAATCACGATGATAACGGGGGTGCGTCTCCCCCAAGCTAATTCCTTCGATTGCGTCGAGCCTTCATGTGCCCAAATATTTTTGTGTTTTCTTAATTAAGGGTGAGCCTTCATGTGCTCACATATTTTTGGTATTTTATGGTTATATAAAATAGACTCGATAATCGTTTAAGTATACTTACCTGATAACTAGGGGATGCTCCTCCCCAAGCTAGATTTTGACGTAATTTCTTCTGATGTGGCTGGCAGGTGACAGAGGTGTACTTGTCTTTCGGAGTGACTGTCGAGACAGCACTCTGACATCGGGTAGGATGACCTCCGTCTGCTAGCCTCCTTTGATCCTTGAATTCTGTGGAGCTCAACAAAGCTTGTGGAACTCCCGGCGAGGGTTCAATGTTTTAAGTCCTCTGAACAGGACTTCTCACCGTATTCATTCTTTAGGTGCATCATTTGATTTCAGGTGTGGACTTTGATATATGCACCTCTTGATATGACATCACCCATGTTCTTCATTTGCTTAGTAGTGAAGTGTTGGTGGCATCTTGCTTCGTGTGTATGTGCTCGTAGATCCAGGTCTTTCACTTGGTAGAGTCTAGGAGTTGGAGAACTCCTCCATGTTGCTCAAAATGTGTCCTGCTCATAGAGGCAAGGCAGAGATCAAGTGCATGGGCTCTTTTGGTGGAGAACACCAACAGAACCAAAAGTCTATTTATTCTTCTCTAACCTTAAGCATAGTGAGCAAGATAAAGTTGATGGGTGATAAGATAAACATGAGTATAGCAAAAAAACATTTGTCAGATCAGATCGCTCAACCTTATGGAAAGATAATCTATTTATGCATGAAATATCTTTATATGACTATCATCTTCTAAAGATTGGATGTGCAACATTTTAGCTCATATGATTAAGGCAGTGAGATCAAGAAGGTTGTACTATGAACAAGGATTAAAGAACTAAACATGTTGAACTAATCAGGTTGGACTAATTAAAGTTGTAGTTCATACATGTTTGTCTCTTTATTTATGTGAATGCCAGAATCAAGGAAAAGCTTATAAAAGTGATAGTCACGTACCTTAAGATGTACCTTAATTGAAGAGTGATGGTACAGTATCACTTTGTGGAAGCTTTCCTTTCTTAGTGGTTGTGCGTCTTGTTCATGTACTTTTGTCTCCTTGTTGTACTCCTTCATTGTCTTGAATTCCCATGATGTTCTTGATGGGGTTTGGTGGAGATTTGTTCGATCACCTTCATGAAGTGAGTGCTTGGATTGTATTTTGTTTGTGGCACTCTTCATCTTGTTCCATGGATCACTTCTCAATGATGAATGAGCTATGTCTTCCTTGTGCAAATTGTTAAACTTCATGTGTCTCTCTCTTTATCTCCGTTGTGAGTTTGTCTTAGGACTTCCCATTTCGATATTGAAAGTTTTCCTGCAGGGGTTAGTCCAACAAAATATCCAATATCTACTATAGCATACTATTGGCTCAAAAATCAATCTAGACACCACGTCTAATTTGATTTAGGAAGGCATTTTAACCATGCATAATTAAAAGCCTTTGAAAGAAGATCACCACTCCTAAACTAAGCACCATGCTTCATTTAAGAGATGAATGAACTACTCCAAACCTATACATATACTAAAGCAAACAAAGGTAGCATGAAAGCATTTAAGAGATTTACTCATATGGTGATGAAAGAGCAAGATCTTAGTGTTTTAGCAAATTGAGCATGTCTTAAAGGTAGAGACAACCAATATAGCAACATGGCAAAGGATATTTTTATGTAAGTTATTCCCCCAAGCTTGAACTTTGCAAAAAGTCAAGTTTGGATGAATTCAATTCAATGTTGCATGATGATTGGTTGGACATACCTTGTGCTTGTTATTCCTTCGATCTCTTTGCTCCAGACCTGGAAAGGTTAGTGACAAGAATACCCGAAGAAATATTTCTACAATTATATTTCTATGCTCAATACACAAGGCAATGTTGCAAATAAGTGAAAGCTCACGTTATGATCTGATAAGCGTTTGTTTTAGGACACTAAGCTTGTCCTTGGGAAACCATCAAATTATGTTGGTGAAATGGTTTTCCCCTCCAACACCAACCTATGTGTACTTATCTCAAGATCACAACGAGATCTGCAATATTTATTATAAACATATGCATCGACAACCGTCCTTTTAAAGTTTTTATAAATAGAAAGGAAGAGGGGGTTGAATATCTCGAATGTAGTGAGGTTGTAAAGACCAATTGATTGGGGAGATGTTTCAAATGAGTATGGAGTAAATGAAGTAGCTATGGAATAGATTCCATGCTCATTGACAACATCTTCGTCTCCAATCTGAATGTTCAAAATTTCTCTTGGATTGGTCTCGTCTTGGTCCTCTTCTATAGATGGATGAATCTCATCTTCAAAGAGAGTTGAAGACTCACCATTTGAAATTGAGCCAAGGTTAGAATCCATTAAGGCTTCTTCCTTGTCCATCCATTCTACACATTACAGCCATTGTCGTAGCATCTCTTGATCATCCTCGTGGTCTTCATGACTCCTATGGTTTGATTGTCTTGGTGGATTGCTAGAATCATCATGAGACTGGGAAGTAAGGGGATGAGAGAAATCTACGAGGTCAAGGATGGATTTAGAACTTGTGAACACGGAAGGGGAGCGGATAGAATTTTCTATTTAGCTTAGCTCTCCTTCTATGGCATTACTTGACATGTCATCCTTGACTTCCTCATGATCGGGACCAGAACACTCTCTAAGAGAACCATTCTTGCAAGGATTTGAATTATCTCCGCTTGAAGGTCTCTTATCAAACCAGAAGTCTAAACCATCAGCATCTAAAAGATCTAAGATTGGAATTCCTTCCTCCCTTGGAGAATTTTGGGGCATTGATGGTTTAGGATCGATAGCTAACTCTTGGGATTGGAGTGATTGTGGTTTGGCTATCGAAACTTCCTCTTCTTGTCTAGGAACTGATTCCTTCTCTTCCTCAGGGATTGGTTTCTGAATGCTAGGAGTCTTTCCACTCATTAAATCAACCAAATTCCTAGCTTCACTAGCAGACAGGTGAAGGAAAGATCCTCTAGCGGCTGCATTAAGGGATTTCTTATTTTCCCTACTAAGGCCCCTATAAAAATGTTGCAGAAGCATAGGTTCTGGAATAGAAAGATTTGGGCCAGTGAGAGTAAGGTTATTAAAGCGATCCCATGATTCGTCAAGAGATTCTTCTCCTATTTGTCTAAAAGAAAGAATCTTAATCCGAAGATCCGCCATTTTGGAGATTGAAAAATATTTTAAACAAAAATCATTGGATAGCACCTTCCAATCTCCTTGAGCACTTCCTACGTTGAGTTTATACCAATGTTTAGCTTTTCCCGTTAAAGAGAACGGAAAGAGCTTCCATTGAATGGTCTCATTGGACATGCCTTCTATGCGAAGGAGGTCACAGACTCGTAAAAACTCTCATAGATGTGTGTATGGGTTTTCCTCACCTTCTCTCGAGAAAGGTTGTTTTTGAAGGAATTCTATATATTCTGGGCTTATCTCGAAACTAGATGTTGTGATAGGCTTTGAAGATTTTGGTGGTTCGAGGTGTGTGCCCGTGGATCTAGCATATTGATAGATGGAAATATTTACATCCATGCTAGACAAGAGATCAAGGGATAGATAAGAAAGAAAAGAATAGCAGAGATGAATCAAAGGATAAAAGTAGAGGATAAAAGAAAAGGATAAAGAAATATAAAGAGAAAAGATAATGATATATATTTATTATTATTATTATTATTATTATTATTTATATATATATATATTTTAATTATTATTATTTTTTTTAGAAAATAATGATTAAGCTAATACGTAGTCAACTCAGCAACCGTTTCCCCGGCAACGGCGCCAGAAAGCTTGTTGACACTTGCTAACGTCACTTGAATACTAGGTTGTCATCCCCAGCATGACGCTAGAATGTCGGATGGGTATTTTACACGCACACAGATAAATCCGCAAGCGCACGGATACCGTTGTAGCTTTCACCCGGTTAAAGGTTTTAAATCGTATCCACAGGGAAACGGGAGAACCAACTACGCTCTAACTTAACCAGAAAAGATAGGTAGGTGATGATAGAATAGGTGGTAAAATAAGATATGATAAATATCAAAGGTAAAGTGGCACAATCTAGTATATGGGCGATAATAGGAGAATAGAGAGGATAACTATGGTTTCTCTACTTCATAGGGATATGTCTATATCTGGGGACGTACCACAGGATAAGAGACACCACAAAGGGTGCTGAGTTGACTACGTATTAGCTTAATCATTATTTTCTAAAAATAAAAATATATATATAAATAATAATAATAATAATAATAAATATATATCCTTATCTTTTCTCTTTATATTTCTTTATCCTTTTCTTTTATCCTCTACTTTTATCCTTTGCCTCATCTCTGCTATTCTTTTCTTTCTTATCTATCCCTTGATCTCTTGTCTAGCATGGATGCAAATATTTCCATCTATCAATATGCTAGATCCACGGGCACACACCTCGAACCACCAAAATCTTCAAAGCCTATCACAACATCTAGTTTCGAGATAAGCCCAGAATATATAGAATTCCTTCAAAAACAACCTTTCTCGGGAGAAGGTGAGGAAAACCCATACACACATCTACGAGAGTTTTTACGAGTCTGTGACCTCCTTCGCATAGAAGGCATGTCCAATGAGACCATTCAATGGAAGCTCTTTCCGTTCTCTTTAACGGGAAAAGCTAAACATTGGTATAAACTCAACGTAGGAAGTGCTCAAGGAGATTGGAAGGTGCTATCCAATGATTTTTGTTTAAAATATTTTTCAATCTCCAAAATGGCGGATCTTCAGATTAAGATTCTTTCTTTTAGACAACTAGAAGAAGAATCTCTTGACGAATCATGGGATCGCTTTAATAACCTTACTCTCACTGGCCCAAATCTTTCTATTCCAGAACCTATGCTTCTGCAACATTTTTATAGGGGCCTTAGTACGAAAAATAAGAAATCCCTTAATGCAGCCACTAGAGGATCTTTCCTTCACCTGTCTGCTAGTGAAGCTAGGAATTTGGTTGATTTAATGAGTGGAAAGACTCCTAGCATTCAGAAACCAATCCCGGAGGAAGAGAAGGAATCAGTTCCTAGACAAGAAGAGGAAGTTTCGATAGCCAAACCACAATCACTCCAATCCCAAGAGTTAGCTATCGATCCTAAACCATCAATGCCCCAAAATTCTCCAAGGGAGGAAGGAATTCCAATCTTAGATCTTTTAGATGCTGATGGTTTAGACTTCTGGTTTGATAAGAGACCTTCAAGCGGAGATAATTCAAATCCTTACAAGAATGGTTCTCTTAGAGAGTGTTCTGGTCCCGATCATGAGGAAGTCAAGGATGACATGTCAAGTAATGCCATAGAAGGAGAGCTAAGCTATATAGAAAATTCTATCCGCTCCCCTTCCGTGTTCACAAGTTCTAAATCCATCCTTGACCTCGTAGATTTCTCTCATCCCCTTACTTCCCAGTCTCATGATGATTCTAGCAATCCACCAAGACAATCAAACCATAGGAGTCATGAAGACCACGAGGATGATCAAGAGATGCTACGACAATGGCTGGAATGTGTAGAATGGATGGACAAGGAAGAAGCCTTAATGGATTCTAACCTTGGCTCAATTTCAAATGGTGAGTCTTCAACTCTCTTTGAAGATGAGATTCATCCATCTATAGAAGAGGACCAAGACGAGACCAATCCAAGAGAAATTCTGAACATTCAGATTGGAGACGAAGATGTTGTCAATGAGCATGGAATCTATTCCATAGCTACTTCATTTACTCCATACTCATTTGAAACATCTCCCCAATCAATTGGTCTTTACAACCTCACTACATTCGAGATATTCAACCCCCTCTTCCTTTCTATTTATAAAAACTTTAAAAGGGCGGTTGTCGATGCATATGTCTATAATAAATATTGCAGATCTCGTTGTGATCTTGAGATAAGTACACATAGGTTGGTGTTGGAGGGGAAACCATTTCACCAACATAATTTGATGGTTTCCCAAGGACAAGCTTAGTGTCCTAAAACAAACGCTTATCAGATCATAACATGAGCTTTCACTTATTTGCAACATTGCCTTGTGTATTGAGCATAGAAATATAATTGTAGAAATATTTCTTCGGGTATTCTTGTCACTAACCTTTCCAGGTCTGGAGCAAAGAGATCGAAGGAATAACAAGCACAAGGTATGTCCAACCAATCATCATGCAACATTGAATTGAATTCATCCAAACTTGACTTTTTGCAAAGTTCAAGCTTGGGGGAATAACTTACATAAAAACATCCTTTGCCATGTTGCTATATTGGTTGTCTCTACCTTTAAGACATGCTCAATTTGCTAAAACACTAAGATCTTGCTCTTTCATCACCATATGAGTAAATCTCTTAAATGCTTTCATGCTACCTTTGTTTGCTTTAGTATATGTATAGGTTTGGAGTAGTTCATTCATCTCTTAAATGAAGCATGGTGCTTAGTTTAGGAGTGGTGATCTTCTTTCAAAGGCTTTTAATTATGCATGGTTAAAATGCCTTCCTAAATCAAATTAGACATGGTGTCTAGGTTGATTTTTGAGCCGATAGTATGCTATAGTAGATATTGGATATTTTGTTGGACTAACCCCTGCAGGAAAACTTTCAATATCAAAATCGGAAGTCCTAAGACAAACTCACAACGGAGATAAAGAGAGAGACACATGAAGTTTAACAATTTGCACAAGGAAGACATAGCTCATTCATCATGGAGAAGTGATCCATGGAACAAGATGAAGAGTGCCACAAACAAAATACAATCCAAGCACTCACTTCATGAAGGTGATCGAACAAATCTCCACCAAACCCCATCAAGAACATCATGGGAATTCAAGACAATGAAGGAGTACAACAAGGAGACAAAAATACATGAACAAGACGCACAACCACTAAGAAAGGAAAGCTTCCACAAAGTGATACTGTACCATCACTCTTCAATTAAGGTACATCTTAAGGTACGTGACTATCACTTTTATAAGCTTTTCCATGATTCTGGCATTCACATAAATAAAGAGACAAACATGTATGAACTACAACTTTAATTAGTCCAACCTGATTAGTTCAACATGGTTAGTTCTTTAATCCTTGTTCATAGTACAACCTTCTTGATCTCACTGTCTTAATCATATGAGCTAAAATGTTGCACATCCAATCTTTAGAAGATGATAGTCATATAAAGATATTTCATGCATAAATAGATTATCTTTCTATAAGGTTGAGCGATCTAATCTGACAAATGTTTTTTGCTATACTCATGTTTATCTTATCACCCATCAACTTTATCTCGCTCACTATGCTTAAGGTTAGAGAAGAATAAATAGACTTTTGGTTCTGTTGGTGTTCTCCACCAACAGAGCCCATGCACTTGATCTCTGCCTTGTCTCTATGAGCAGGACACATTTTGAGCAACATGGAGGAGTTCTCCAACTCCTAGACACCAAGTGAAAGACCTGGATCTACGAGCACATACACACGAAGCAAGATGCCACCAACACTTCACTACTAAGCAAATGAAGAACATGGGTGATGCCGTATCAAGAGGTGCATATATCAAAGTCCACACCTGAAATCAAATGATGCACCTAAAGAATGAATACGGTGAGAAATCCTGTTCAGAGGACTTAAAACATTGAACCCTCGCCGGGAGAATTCAAGGATCAAAGGAGGCTAGCAGACGGAGGTCATCCTACCCGATGTCAGAGTGTTGTCTCAACAGTCACTCCGAAAGACAGGTACACCTCTGTCACCTGCCAGCCACATCAGAAGAAATTACGTCAAAATCTAGCTTGGGGGAGGAGCATCCCCTAGTTATCAGGTAAGTATACTTAAACGATTATCGAGTCTATTTTATATAACCATAAAATACCAAAAATATGTGACCACATGAAGGCTCACCCTTAATTAAGAAAACACAAAAATATTCGGGCACATGAAGGCTCGACGCAATCGAAGGAATTAACTTGGGGGAGACGCACCCCCGTTATCAAAGTGATTAAGGTATGTCTTTATCTATAATTATCATATTATTTTTATTTTAGTAAGCTATAGTGTGTTAGATTAAATAAATAAAATATCCCAAGAACTCTGTCTCTCTTTAATTTCTTAAAATGGAAATGATGAATAGTTGCTCTATCGTAATTTCTTTCCAGTACCTAGCTTTCAACCATGAGTTCTCCTAATCAATAACTATGCCTTAAAGTGAAACTAAATACATGGGTTGCAAATGCTTGATCTGAAGTCTAAGTAATTAATGGATATGATTTGTGATGATTTGAGCTGCTATTATCTTGTTCTAAACAACACTAGAGTTCCGGAGATTTACCAATATTAATATGACTAATCCTTGCATTGAGTTAAATTAAGCTTTGTTGACCCTATGAGAAGTTATCATGCTATTGAATTGAGAAATGCATGTATATAAAGAATGCAATTGGAAGCTTTTGCTTCTCTTTTTCTTTTCTCTCTCTCTTTTTTTTCATCACTCTCTTTTGTTTATTAGAGACACATGGCTATGAGGCTAATTCTACTGCCGGGCACGTGCCCATTTTTTCTGCTTTTCGAGGTTCCGGACACTTGTCCCTTTTTATTTCCTCGTGATCTATCTTTTTGAGGTTTCGGACACTTGTCCCTTTTTATTTCCTCGGATATTTTTCATAGCCACATGTCTTCTAACAAACTTTTGAGATGATAGCAACAGATAATTATAAACATTTATGCATAAAATGAATGGATTATTTTAAGTGATCTCAATTCAATAGCATGATAACTTCTCATAGGGTCAACAAAGCTTAATTTAACTCAATGCAAGGATTAGTCATATTAATATTGGTAAATCTCCGGAACTCTAGTGTTGTTTAGAACAAGATAATAGCAGCTCAAATCATCACAAATCATATCCATTAATTACTTAGACTTCAGATCAAGCATTTGCAACCCATGTATTTAGTTTCACTTTAAGGCATAGTTATTGATTAGGAGAACTCATGGTTGAAAGCTAGGTACTGGAAAGAAATTACGATAGAGCAACTATTCATCATTTCCATTTTAAGAAATTAAAGAGAGACAGAGTTCTTGGGATATTTTATTTATTTAATCTAACACACTATAGCTTACTAAAATAAAAATAATATGATAATTATAGATAAAGACATACCTTAATCACTTTGATAACGGGGGTGCGTCTCCCCCAAGTTAATTCCTTCGATTGCGTCGAGCCTTCATGTGCCCGAATATTTTTGTGTTTTCTTAATTAAGGGTGAGCCTTCATGTGGTCACATATTTTTGGTATTTTATGGTTATATAAAATAGACTCGATAATCGTTTAAGTATACTTACCTGATAACTAGGGGATGCTCCTCCCCCAAGCTAGATTTTGACGTAATTTCTTCTGATGTGGCTGGCAGGTGACAGAGGTGTACCTGTCTTTCGGAGTGACTGTTGAGACAACACTCTGACATCGGGTAGGATGACCTCCGTCTGCTAGCCTCCTTTGATCCTTGAATTCTCCCGGCGAGGGTTCAATGTTTTAAGTCCTCTGAACAGGATTTCTCACCGTATTCATTCTTTAGGTGCATCATTTGATTTCAGGTGTGGACTTTGATATATGCACCTCTTGATACGGCATCACCCATGTTCTTCATTTGCTTAGTAGTGAAGTGTTGGTGGCATCTTGCTTCGTGTGTATGTGCTCGTAGATCCAGGTCTTTCACTTGGTGTCTAGGAGTTGGAGAACTCCTCCATGTTGCTCAAAATGTGTCCTGCTCATAGAGACAAGGCAGAGATCAAGTGCATGGGCTCTGTTGGTGGAGAACACCAACAGAACCAAAAGTCTATTTATTCTTCTCTAACCTTAAGCATAGTGAGCGAGATAAAGTTGATGGGTGATAAGATAAACATGAGTATAGCAAAAAACATTTGTCAGATTAGATCGCTCAACCTTATAGAAAGATAATCTATTTATGCATGAAATATCTTTATATGACTATCATCTTCTAAAGATTGGATGTGCAACATTTTAGCTCATATGATTAAGACAGTGAGATCAAGAAGGTTGTACTATGAACAAGGATTAAAGAACTAACCATGTTGAACTAATCAGGTTGGACTAATTAAAGTTGTAGTTCATACATGTTTGTCTCTTTATTTATGTGAATGCCAGAATCATGGAAAAGCTTATAAAAGTGATAGTCACGTACCTTAAGATGTACCTTAATTGAAGAGTGATGGTACAGTATCACTTTGTGGAAGCTTTCCTTTCTTAGTGGTTGTGCGTCTTGTTCATGTATTTTTGTCTCCTTGTTGTACTCCTTCATTGTCTTGAATTCCCATGATGTTCTTGATGGGGTTTGGTGGAGATTTGTTCGATCACCTTCATGAAGTGAGTGCTTGGATTGTATTTTGTTTGTGGCACTCTTCATCTTGTTCCATGGATCACTTCTCCATGATGAATGAGCTATGTCTTCCTTGTGCAAATTGTTAAACTTCATGTGTCTCTCTCTTTATCTCCGTTGTGAGTTTGTCTTAGGACTTCCGATTTTGATATTGAAAGTTTTCCTGCAGGGGTTAGTCCAACAAAATATCCAATATCTACTATAGCATACTATCGGCTCAAAAATCAACCTAGACACCATGTCTAATTTGATTTAGGAAGGCATTTTAACCATGCATAATTAAAAGCCTTTGAAAGAAGATCACCACTCCTAAACTAAGCACCATGCTTCATTTAAGAGATGAATGAACTACTCCAAACCTATACATATACTAAAGCAAACAAAGGTAGCATGAAAGCATTTAAGAGATTTACTCATATGGTGATGAAAGAGCAAGATCTTAGTGTTTTAGCAAATTGAGCATGTCTTAAAGGTAGAGACAACCAATATAGCAACATGGCAAAGGATGTTTTTATGTAAGTTATTCCCCCAAGCTTGAACTTTGCAAAAAGTCAAGTTTGGATGAATTCAATTCAATGTTGCATGATGATTGGTTGGACATACCTTGTGCTTGTTATTCCTTCGATCTCTTTGCTCCAGACCTGGAAAGGTTAGTGACAAGAATACCCGAAGAAATATTTCTACAATTATATTTCTATGCTCAATACACAAGGCAATGTTGCAAATAAGTGAAAGCTCATGTTATGATCTGATAAGCGTTTGTTTTAGGACACTAAGCTTGTCCTTGGGAAACCATCAAATTATGTTGGTGAAATGGTTTCCCCTCCAACACCAACCTATGTGTACTTATCTCAAGATCACAACGAGATCTGCAATATTTATTATAGACATATGCATCGACAACCGCCCTTTTAAAGTTTTTATAAATAGAAAGGAAGAGGGGGTTGAATATCTCGAATGTAGTGAGGTTGTAAAGACCAATTGATTGGGGAGATGTTTCAAATGAGTATGGAGTAAATGAAGTAGCTATGGAATAGATTCCATGCTCATTGACAACATCTTCGTCTCCAATCTGAATGTTCAGAATTTCTCTTGGATTGGTCTCGTCTTGGTCCTCTTCTATAGATGGATGAATCTCATCTTCAAAGAGAGTTGAAGACTCACCATTTGAAATTGAGCCAAGGTTAGAATCCATTAAGGCTTCTTCCTTGTCCATCCATTCTACACATTCCAGCCATTGTCGTAGCATCTCTTGATCATCCTCGTGGTCTTCATGACTCCTATGGTTTGATTGTCTTGGTGGATTGCTAGAATCATCATGAGACTGGGAAGTAAGGGGATGAGAGAAATCTACGAGGTCAAGGATGGATTTAGAACTTGTGAACACGGAAGGGGAGCGGATAGAATTTTCTATATAGCTTAGCTCTCCTTCTATGGCATTACTTGACATGTCATCCTTGACTTCCTCATGATCGGGACCAGAACACTCTCTAAGAGAACCATTCTTGTAAGGATTTGAATTATCTCCGCTTGAAGGTCTCTTATCAAACCAGAAGTCTAAACCATCAGCATCTAAAAGATCTAAGATTGGAATTCCTTCCTCCCTTGGAGAATTTTGGGGCATTGATGGTTTAGGATCGATAGCTAACTCTTGGGATTGGAGTGATTGTGGTTTGGCTATCGAAACTTCCTCTTCTTGTCTAGGAACTGATTCCTTCTCTTCCTCCGGGATTGGTTTCTGAATGCTAGGAGTCTTTCCACTCATTAAATCAACCAAATTCCTAGCTTCACTAGCAGACAGGTGAAGGAAAGATCCTCTAGTGGCTGCATTAAGGGATTTCTTATTTTTCGTACTAAGGCCCCTATAAAAATGTTGCAGAAGCATAGGTTCTGGAATAGAAAGATTTGGGCCAGTGAGAGTAAGGTTATTAAAGCGATCCCATGATTCGTCAAGAGATTCTTCTTCTAGTTGTCTAAAAGAAAGAATCTTAATCTGAAGATCCGCCATTTTGGAGATTGAAAAATATTTTAAACAAAAATCATTGGATAGCACCTTCCAATCTCCTTGAGCACTTCCTACGTTGAGTTTATACCAATGTTTAGCTTTTCCCGTTAAAGAGAACGGAAAGAGCTTCCATTGAATGGTCTCATTGGACATGCCTTCTATGCGAAGGAGGTCACAGACTCGTAAAAACTCTCGTAGATGTGTGTATGGGTTTTCCTCACCTTCTCCCGAGAAAGGTTGTTTTTGAAGGAATTCTATATATTCTGGGCTTATCTCGAAACTAGATGTTGTGATAGGCTTTGAAGATTTTGGTGGTTCGAGGTGTGTGCCCGTGGATCTAGCATATTGATAGATGGAAATATTTGCATCCATGCTAGACAAGAGATCAAGGGATAGATAAGAAAGAAAAGAATAGCAGAGATGAGGCAAAGGATAAAAGTAGAGGATAAAAGAAAAGGATAAAGAAATATAAAGAGAAAAGATAAGGATATATATTTATTATTATTATTATTATTATTTATATATATATTTTTATTTTTAGAAAATAATGATTAAGCTAATACGTAGTCAACTCAGCACCCTTTGTGGTGTCTCTTATCCTGTGGTACGTCCCCAGATATAGACATATCCCTATGAAGTAGAGAAACCATAGTTATCCTCTCTATTCTCCTATTATCGCCCATATACTAGATTGTGCCACTTTACCTTTGATATTTATCATATCTTATTTTACCACCTATTCTATCATCACCTACCTATCTTTTCTGGTTAAGTTAGAGCGTAGTTGGTTCTCCCGTTTCCCTGTGGATACGATTTAAAACCTTTAACCGGGTGAAAGCTATAACGGTATCCGTGCGCTTGCGGATTTATCTGTGTGCGTGTAAAATACCCATCCGACATTCTAGCGTCATGCTAGGGATGACAACCTAGTATTCAAGTGACGTTAGCAAGTGTCAACAAGCTTTCTGGCGCCGTTGCCGGGGAAACGGTTGCTGAGTTGACTACGTATTAGCTTAATCATTATTTTCTAAAAATAAAAATATATATATAAATAATAATAATAATAATAATAAATATATATCCTTATCTTTTCTCTTTATATTTCTTTATCCTTTTCTTTTATCCTCTACTTTTATCCTTTGCCTCATCTCTGCTATTCTTTTCTTTCTTATCTATCCCTTGATCTCTTGTCTAGCATGGATGCAAATATTTCCATCTATCAATATGCTAGATCCACGGGCACACACCTCGAACCACCAAAATCTTCAAAGCCTATCACAACATCTAGTTTCGAGATAAGCCCAGAATATATAGAATTCCTTCAAAAAACAACCTTTCTCGGGAGAAGGTGAGGAAAACCCATACACACATCTACGAGAGTTTTTACGAGTCTGTGACCTCCTTCGCATAGAAGGCATGTCCAATGAGACCATTCAATGGAAGCTCTTTCCGTTCTCTTTAACGGGAAAAGCTAAACATTGGTATAAACTCAACGTAGGAAGTGCTCAAGGAGATTGGAAGGTGCTATCCAATGATTTTTGTTTAAAATATTTTTCAATCTCCAAAATGGCGGATCTTCAGATTAAGATTCTTTCTTTTAGACAACTAGAAGAAGAATCTCTTGACGAATCATGGGATCGCTTTAATAACCTTACTCTCACTGGCCCAAATCTTTCTATTCCAGAACCTATGCTTCTGCAACATTTTTATAGGGGCCTTAGTACGAAAAATAAGAAATCCCTTAATGCAGCCACTAGAGGATCTTTCCTTCACCTGTCTGCTAGTGAAGCTAGGAATTTGGTTGATTTAATGAGTGGAAAGACTCCTAGCATTCAGAAACCAATCCCGGAGGAAGAGAAGGAATCAGTTCCTAGACAAGAAGAGGAAGTTTCGATAGCCAAACCACAATCACTCCAATCCCAAGAGTTAGCTATCGATCCTAAACCATCAATGCCCCAAAATTCTCCAAGGGAGGAAGGAATTCCAATCTTAGATCTTTTAGATGCTGATGGTTTAGACTTCTGGTTTGATAAGAGACCTTCAAGCGGAGATAATTCAAATCCTTACAAGAATGGTTCTCTTAGAGAGTGTTCTGGTCCCGATCATGAGGAAGTCAAGGATGACATGTCAAGTAATGCCATAGAAGGAGAGCTAAGCTATATAGAAAATTCTATCCGCTCCCCTTCCGTGTTCACAAGTTCTAAATCCATCCTTGACCTCGTAGATTTCTCTCATCCCCTTACTTCCCAGTCTCATGATGATTCTAGCAATCCACCAAGACAATCAAACCATAGGAGTCATGAAGACCACGAGGATGATCAAGAGATGCTACGACAATGGCTGGAATGTGTAGAATGGATGGACAAGGAAGAAGCCTTAATGGATTCTAACCTTGGCTCAATTTCAAATGGTGAGTCTTCAACTCTCTTTGAAGATGAGATTCATCCATCTATAGAAGAGGACCAAGACGAGACCAATCCAAGAGAAATTCTGAACATTCAGATTGGAGACGAAGATGTTGTCAATGAGCATGGAATCTATTCCATAGCTACTTCATTTACTCCATACTCATTTGAAACATCTCCCCAATCAATTGGTCTTTACAACCTCACTACATTCGAGATATTCAACCCCCTCTTC
>JAHUYU010001810.1:0-31946 GCA_030439765.1 Tripidium arundinaceum
GCTTCAGTTTAATTTCAGTGGCAAAAACATTATTTTCATTAGCATATGTGGTTTAGTACACAAGGAATCATTGATGTTTGCAACTGGTACTTTCTAGCATGTCTAATAGGAGTGATTTGGCTTTCTTTTCTTATCTTCCTATCCTAATTTTTCTTCTTTGCTTTGTTTATTTCCAGTACTAATTTATGTATGCTGATCAGGAGCACAAACTAACTAATGTAAAGATTTTAACCAGTTACTACTGCTGGGAAGTATCTCTTCTTTTGCTCGATGCATAAGCGTTGCAAATTAAGACTTGAACTTGGTCATCACTGTAGCTAGAGTTGGGTCAAATTGATTGAAATCCAGCTATCCAAGCAGTTATATTTGTTAGAGACTTCATTTATTCTGCTTATGTTTTTTTTTAATCTGTCAACCAAAGTGACTCTTGTGATTGTTTAGTCGTTTTTTGTAGTGACAGACCTGATGGCCATAAACATTCAAATTCTGAATGAGAAGGGGTGATGGTCAGTTGAGACCACAATTTGGTAGTTCAGTTCGGGGAACACTTGTCTAATTGCATATCTATGCAACATGTTATTTTTCATGGTCTCATTGCCATCTAAAAAGGCCACGGTGTACGCGTGGGTCAAAGGGCACTGGAAGTGACGACCAAGTGGATTAGATGATCATGGAACTTTATCAAAAAAAAACGACGATCATGGAATAAATTAGAATTAGGTTTCTTACCAATGATGTTTATACAGATATTTACATTCCCACTAGACATTGTTTTTGCCTGAAATGACTTAGGATCATTAAATTATTACTTTGATGCAAAGTCTGAAATTTACATCCTGATGTATTGTTGCTGGTTGGAGGAGTTTTTGCTTTGGATTTTCAAACTTCTGTAATTTCGTTGCTCCTGAGTAATGAAAATGAAATTCGGTCTATTCGTGGTGGAAAATAATCGTGCTCAATATATTTGATTTCAAACTGGAGATTATAACAAATTTGTGCCAGCCAAATGGGCACTGAAAGTCGATTTCCATGGCAAGCAATCTAACACGTATAGATTACTTTGACCTATACTCAAACCGGCCAGTCAATATCTGTTAATAACGGTATTTGCAAAACCGGACGTGGTCACTTTTAAAAAAAACGGCTTGAGAAACCTGCCATGCGAGTCTCATGGACGGCAATAAAAAAATCGATCAAGACCGTGGCCTGGGCTAGGCTGCTGCGGTGGGAGTGGGTACCGAATAACTTATTGAGTACCCGGGTACCTAATAGCGCGGTCCTATTTTATTATTTAAATATTTATTAATATGTATGTTATTTTTGGGAGTTTTTTTTATCTACACATGTTATATTTTGGCTTCTCTACCGGTTTAGAAACCGAAACCACAAAAATATGGATACAACCGTGTGTTATTTTTCTAAACCAATATGCCCGTGTGTTGTAACGGAACCCAATATGTATAGAAATCAGACTCCCTATTATTGCTAGATGTGAGTTGTTCTAACTCGTAAGAGCGCGAGTCATGAGTCTAGGTCACATACAAGATATATAGGGCGTGACCCAATACGTATTGGAATTAGACTCCATATTCATCGTCACTGGACACCAGTTGTCATAACTCGTATGAGTGTGGATCATGAGTCCAGGTCACATACAAGACACGGAGGGATGAAAGAAACTCTCCACTGCCTGGGTAGTTAGGGGGAAGTGGACGAAAAAAATGGATGGAGAGAAATTAGGTATAGATTAATATTTGGTATAGATAGAGATATAGATAAGACTATTGATAAGAAAATCTATATGTTATCTTCAGGATCAAATAGATATCCGAATGCAAATTTGAATTCGAGATATCCAGTTTGCGTTCGTATCCAATAACGTATCCGTAATGAGAGTGTTGTAAATAGTGACCATAGTGCTATCCAGATTCGATTCTATTTGAATCCGATTGGAATCCAACTCTACATTGGCATGTACTTAAAATAAATGATTCTGGTCAATCTCTGGTCCTTCTGTATATATATTTATGATTGGACAGGCTTCAAATTTTTGGAGAACTCTTGTTTTTTGTACTCCCTCCGTTCCATGCTGATGAATTATAATCTCATCAAAAAAACTTATAATTTCGAACAAAGGGGTACTATGAAAACACCATGGACAAAATTATAATCACATCTAACTATCTTCTGTATGACTGTATCTATCTATCACGAGTGGCAAACGTGAGGAAGGCCGCTGGAGCATGTCTCTACAAAATGTTTGATGGGCAGCTGGGAAGGTGGGTAGCATAAAAGGACCAGGACAGATTGCAACGGTACGGTGATGCTACAGACTTCAGTGGATCAGCCATAATCTATTAGGGGTTAGGGCCACAGCAGCTTGAATCCGTCGCGGATCCAAAATTTTATCAAAGAGTATACTGTGTCAAAATGTTTATGTGCAATTATGTAAAATCATTTTCTTATTAATATAATGATACGCAACTCTCGTGCGTGTTTGAAGAAAGAAAAAGAATTCTATAAAATCCATTCAGAGAATTAATCTTGAATAAATTATTTGGTATTAAAAATGCAAACTAACATAATAATTCTTACATTCAACTATTAAGTTGATTTAATGGTTGCTGCTCATGTCACTGCAGCTGAAGACTTCCGATCCTTCTTGTGTGTGGTTACAATTAAACAGGCTCTCCAGCTTGCTGCCTGATGACGAGGAAACGGCAAATTCATTGGCTTGCTATAAAATATAGCATTATAAAATATCGCATTCATTGGCTTGTATGGGACACCAGTTGTCACATACAAGATACAGTCCTACAGAAGATAGTTAGATGTGATTATAATTTTGTCCATGGTGTTTTCATAGTACCCCTTTGTTCGAAATTATAAGTTTTTTTGATGAGATTATAATTCATCAGCATGGAACGGAGGGAGTACAAAAAACAAGAGTTCTCCAAAAATTTGAAGCCTGTCCAATCATAAATATATATACAGAAGGACCAGAGATTGACCAGAATCATTTATTTTAAGTACATGCCAATGTAGAGTTGGATTCCAATCGGATTCAAATAGAATCGAATCTGGATAGCACTATGGTCACTATTTACAACACTCTCATTACGGATACGTTATTGGATACGAACGCAAACTGGATATCTCGAATTCAAATTTGCATTCGGATATCTATTTGATCCTGAAGATAACATATAGATTTTCTTATCAATAGTCTTATCTATATCTCTATCTATACCAAATATTAATCTATACCTAATTTCTCTCCATCCATTTTTTTCGTCCACTTCCCCCTAACTACCCAGGCAGTGGAGAGTTTCTTTCATCCCTCCGTGTCTTGTATGTGACCTGGACTCATGATCCACACTCATACGAGTTATGACAACTGGTGTCCAGTGACGATGAATATGGAGTCTAATTCCAATACGTATTGGGTCACGCCCTATATATCTTGTATGTGACCTAGACTCATGACTCGCGCTCTTACGAGTTAGAACAACTCACATCTAGCAATAATAGGGAGTCTGATTTCTATACATATTGGGTTCCGTTACAACACACGGGCATATTGGTTTAGAAAAATAACACACGGTTGTATCCATATTTTTGTGGTTTCGGTTTCTAAACCGGTAGAGAAGCCAAAATATAACATGTGTAGATAAAAAAAACTCCCAAAAATAACATACATATTAATAAATATTTAAATAATAAAATAGGACCGCGCTATTAGGTACCCGGGTACTCAATAAGTTATTCGGTACCCACTCCCACCGCAGCAGCCTAGCCCAGGCCACGGTCTTGATCGATTTTTTTATTGCCGTCCATGAGACTCGCATGGCAGGTTTCTCAAGCCGTTTTTTTTAAAAGTGACCACGTCCGGTTTTGCAAATACCGTTATTAACAGATATTGACTGGCCGGTTTGAGTATAGGTCAAAGTAATCTATACGTGTTAGATTGCTTGCCATGGAAATCGACTTTCAGTGCCCATTTGGCTGGCACAAATTTGTTATAATCTCCAGTTTGAAATCAAATATATTGAGCACGATTATTTTCCACCACGAATAGACCGAATTTCATTTTCATTACTCAGGAGCAACGAAATTACAGAAGTTTGAAAATCCAAAGCAAAAACTCCTCCAACCAGCAACAATACATCAGGATGTAAATTTCAGACTTTGCATCAAAGTAATAATTTAATGATCCTAAGTCATTTCAGGCAAAAACAATGTCTAGTGGGAATGTAAATATCTGTATAAACATCATTGGTAAGAAACCTAATTCTAATTTATTCCATGATCGTCGTTTTTTTTTGATAAAGTTCCATGATCATCTAATCCACTTGGTCGTCACTTCCAGTGCCCTTTGACCCACGCGTACACCGTGGCCTTTTTAGATGGCAATGAGACCATGAAAAATAACATGTTGCATAGATATGCAATTAGACAAGTGTTCCCCGAACTGAACTACCAAATTGTGGTCTCAACTGACCATCACCCCTTCTCATTCAGAATTTGAATGTTTATGGCCATCAGGTCTGTCACTACAAAAAACGACTAAACAATCACAAGAGTCACTTTGGTTGACAGATTAAAAAAAAACATAAGCAGAATAAATGAAGTCTCTAACAAATATAACTGCTTGGATAGCTGGATTTCAATCAATTTGACCCAACTCTAGCTACAGTGATGACCAAGTTCAAGTCTTAATTTGCAACGCTTATGCATCGAGCAAAAGAAGAGATACTTCCCAGCAGTAGTAACTGGTTAAAATCTTTACATTAGTTAGTTTGTGCTCCTGATCAGCATACATAAATTAGTACTGGAAATAAACAAAGCAAAGAAGAAAAATTAGGATAGGAAGATAAGAAAAGAAAGCCAAATCACTCCTATTAGACATGCTAGAAAGTACCAGTTGCAAACATCAATGATTCCTTGTGTACTAAACCACATATGCTAATGAAAATAATGTTTTTGCCACTGAAATTAAACTGAAGCCAGCACAAATCATCATTACCAAATTGAATCTAATCCACATTCAGTTAATTTCATATAAAATATCCTAAAACATGGTCTGTCTAGAAAACACCTTAAGTCACATATCATTAGCAGATTCACAATTATGAAATACCATTGGCTAGAAGAAAAGCACAAAGCAATATTCTCCTTGCGGTCATTCAGGAAAAAAAAAAGAGGTAACTTAAGGATAGAAACTAATACATTAGTCTTCCTGACAGTTCCTATTACTATCCATGTGTAACTCGAAGAATACCGCTAGGATCCCTATTACTACCTTACAATAGAATTTTGAGCTGAAAATACAATTTAGATCACAGGGAAAATAAGAAAGAATCAATAATATCTTCTATACCTCTTATCTCAATTAGGTGACCAATGAATAAGATCTACAGTGAACATAACCTTAACGTAAACTTTTAAGGCAATCTAGGATATCCAAGATAAATCACATTTCTAGCTATTCATTGGGAACATATAAAACTGATGGCACTATTCATTACGAGTTCCCTAACCATTCTCTATAAAATTGTGCGTGCACATAGTTCATATGTAAGAACTTTACCTTACAATGGTTCAAAGTAAGAGCAACCAGATTATGACCATAGCGAAGGAAATAAGTAAACAGACTATAGAAGCAATTGACCCCCAATGATTCTAAAACATATAGGCTCTTCAATCGATTTGACTTAACTCTAGATGCAGTGATGATAAAGTTCAAGTCTTAATTTGCGATGCTTATTCATCGAGCAAAAGAAGAGCTACTTCCCAGCAAGTAGTAACTGGTTATAGTCTTTACAGTAGTTTGTGATTCTAATTTTTCTTTTCTTTCTTTTTCCTTGTAAATAACATGGCCTCTTTTAAAAAAATGTGTCAATAGTCATGCTAAAATGCTTGATAATTGGTCAAAAGATCGAATGGTAATGAATAATACTAAAGTGCCAAAACTATTGCAACAGAGTATGTTAATTGCACAGCAGAGGCATATAGGACCTTCTAGTTGAGCAGTCACATGCTGCTGCTTATTGAAGAGCCTATATATGACAACGGGTCTCCTACCAGCACACATAAATTAGTAGTGGAAATAAACAAATCAACGGAGAAAAATTAGGATAGGAAAATAAGAAATCAAAGTTGAAGCAATTCTATAGACGTGCTAGAAACTACCCACTGCAAGAATCAATGATTGCATGTGTACTAATACCACAGATGCAAACTGAAGCCTGCACAAGTCATCATTACCAAATTGAATCTAATCCACAAGCAGTTAACACTATCTCAATTAATATTTATGTAATTTGATTTGTCTCTTACAAATTCAATCACCGGCCATTCCAACTGCCAAAAGTAGGGGCGAGAAATATTGACCAGAAACCCACTGAATACAAAATTAAGAAAGAATCCATCAATGCCATGGCATGAAGCAGATACCCAATCTTGAACTAAAAAACCAAAGACTTTTTAGTAGAAGAAGCCCAGGGTGCAAAAGTAGATATTTTCAGAGGGCTATACAGCATATAAGAATATGCCAACACAACAGTTGCAGGCCAATGCACATCTGAGAGGCTACATACAAATCAATCCCATATCTACCAACACTCTACGTATATTTGAACAGGCATTTGTACCAGGATTACATCATGAGCCACATAAGCTATCATCAAGCAATGCCAACAGAAAAGATAGACAACAACACTATGCAAACTAATGCTATCAAACAATGACAACTTAACCCAAAATAATTATTGGCTGTGGAAACTCACAATCAAAACATCAGCATCGGTATATTTAGAAGGGTTTGAAGGTGGCTTCAGCCGTGGCGCCGCCTAATAATAAGAGTCAAAACCAAATTATCCACCAGTCATAGTTCATTAAACAAAATAAAAGGAATAAGTCAGTGTCATAAACCCATGTCTGAGACAGCAAGGTTAAAATAAAATACAGATGCAACTATAATAATCACACAGAGTGGTGAGCCTGGAATAGACTTACCAACTAAGACAGAGCGTGTCAAGCATGCATACCTGCATTTGCAAAACAAAAAATGAACTTCAGTTAATGTGCTTATGTAATCCTGCTTATGCTACAGGCTAGGTTTTCCCCAGACATGGCAACTGACCACTAAAAATGCGCTATTAATGTGCTTATGTAATCCTGCTTTAACCGCTGCATGAGCATAGCAGCTATTGTTCACCAAAGCATATCTCAGATCTGTCAATAGTTCTGGAGTGCATTACTGTTCAACCCTTCTGTATCTATAATCTCTCTTGATTACCTCGGATGCTGAGGTTTAGATAAAAAATAATATGTGGATAGCAAATAATACCACAGCATAGACGAATGCAGGCAACGGACACGAACAGATTCATCTTAGTCACCAAGAAAAAGATGAGAAAATTTGGCTCATAACCAAAACTATTATGTCGCTTCAGACAAAAAGAAAAACCATAACTATCTTAGGGCCAACTCAACAATAATTTATTCAGATGTGCATTGAAATAGTATATCCTTGAAAATGTGACATAAAAAGACAATCTTAATTTTGTATTCAGTGGGTTTCTGGTCAATATTTCTCGCCCCTACTTTTGGCAGTTGGAATGGCCGGTGATTGAATTTGTAAGAGACAAATCAAATTACATAAATATTAATTGAGATAGTGTTAACTGCTTGTGGATTAGATTCAATTTGGTAATGATGACTTGTGCAGGCTTCAGTTTGCATCTGTGGTATTAGTACACATGCAATCATTGATTCTTGCAGTGGGTAGTTTCTAGCACGTCTATAGAATTGCTTCAACTTTGATTTCTTATTTTCCTATCCTAATTTTTCTCCGTTGATTTGTTTATTTCCACTACTAATTTATGTGTGCTGGTAGGAGACCCGTTGTCATATATAGGCTCTTCAATAAGCAGCAGCATGTGACTGCTCAACTAGAAGGTCCTATATGCCTCTGCTGTGCAATTAACATACTCTGTTGCAATAGTTTTGGCACTTTAGTATTATTCATTACCATTCGATCTTTTGACCAATTATCAAGCATTTTAGCATGACTATTGACACATTTTTTTAAAAGAGGCCATGTTATTTACAAGGAAAAAGAAAGAAAAGAAAAATTAGAATCACAAACTACTGTAAAGACTATAACCAGTTACTACTTGCTGGGAAGTAGCTCTTCTTTTGCTCGATGAATAAGCATCGCAAATTAAGACTTGAACTTTATCATCACTGCATCTAGAGTTAAGTCAAATCGATTGAAGAGCCTATATGTTTTAGAATCATTGGGGGTCAATTGCTTCTATAGTCTGTTTACTTATTTCCTTCGCTATGGTCATAATCTGGTTGCTCTTACTTTGAACCATTGTAAGGTAAAGTTCTTACATATGAACTATGTGCACGCACAATTTTATAGAGAATGGTTAGGGAACTCGTAATGAATAGTGCCATCAGTTTTATATGTTCCCAATGAATAGCTAGAAATGTGATTTATCTTGGATATCCTAGATTGCCTTAAAAGTTTACGTTAAGGTTATGTTCACTGTAGATCTTATTCATTGGTCACCTAATTGAGATAAGAGGTATAGAAGATATTATTGATTCTTTCTTATTTTCCCTGTGATCTAAATTGTATTTTCAGCTCAAAATTCTATTGTAAGGTAGTAATAGGGATCCTAGCGGTATTCTTCGAGTTACACATGGATAGTAATAGGAACTGTCAGGAAGACTAATGTATTAGTTTCTATCCTTAAGTTACCTCTTTTTTTTTTCCTGAATGACCGCAAGGAGAATATTGCTTTGTGCTTTTCTTCTAGCCAATGGTATTTCATAATTGTGAATCTGCTAATGATATGTGACTTAAGGTGTTTTCTAGACAGACCATGTTTTAGGATATTTTATATGAAATTAACTGAATGTGGATTAGATTCAATTTGGTAATGATGATTTGTGCTGGCTTCAGTTTAATTTCAGTGGCAAAAACATTATTTTCATTAGCATATGTGGTTTAGTACACAAGGAATCATTGATGTTTGCAACTGGTACTTTCTAGCATGTCTAATAGGAGTGATTTGGCTTTCTTTTCTTATCTTCCTATCCTAATTTTTCTTCTTTGCTTTGTTTATTTCCAGTACTAATTTATGTATGCTGATCAGGAGCACAAACTAACTAATGTAAAGATTTTAACCAGTTACTACTGCTGGGAAGTATCTCTTCTTTTGCTCGATGCATAAGCGTTGCAAATTAAGACTTGAACTTGGTCATCACTGTAGCTAGAGTTGGGTCAAATTGATTGAAATCCAGCTATCCAAGCAGTTATATTTGTTAGAGACTTCATTTATTCTGCTTATGTTTTTTTTTAATCTGTCAACCAAAGTGACTCTTGTGATTGTTTAGTCGTTTTTTGTAGTGACAGACCTGATGGCCATAAACATTCAAATTCTGAATGAGAAGGGGTGATGGTCAGTTGAGACCACAATTTGGTAGTTCAGTTCGGGGAACACTTGTCTAATTGCATATCTATGCAACATGTTATTTTTCATGGTCTCATTGCCATCTAAAAAGGCCACGGTGTACGCGTGGGTCAAAGGGCACTGGAAGTGACGACCAAGTGGATTAGATGATCATGGAACTTTATCAAAAAAAAACGACGATCATGGAATAAATTAGAATTAGGTTTCTTACCAATGATGTTTATACAGATATTTACATTCCCACTAGACATTGTTTTTGCCTGAAATGACTTAGGATCATTAAATTATTACTTTGATGCAAAGTCTGAAATTTACATCCTGATGTATTGTTGCTGGTTGGAGGAGTTTTTGCTTTGGATTTTCAAACTTCTGTAATTTCGTTGCTCCTGAGTAATGAAAATGAAATTCGGTCTATTCGTGGTGGAAAATAATCGTGCTCAATATATTTGATTTCAAACTGGAGATTATAACAAATTTGTGCCAGCCAATGGGCACTGAAAGTCGATTTCCATGGCAAGCAATCTAACACGTATAGATTACTTTGACCTATACTCAAACCGGCCAGTCAATATCTGTTAATAACGGTATTTGCAAAACCGGACGTGGTCACTTTTAAAAAAAACGGCTTGAGAAACCTGCCATGCGAGTCTCATGGACGGCAATAAAAAAATCGATCAAGACCGTGGCCTGGGCTAGGCTGCTGCGGTGGGAGTGGGTACCGAATAACTTATTGAGTACCCGGGTACCTAATAGCGCGGTCCTATTTTATTATTTAATATTTATTAATATGTATGTTATTTTTGGGAGTTTTTTTATCTACACATGTTATATTTTGGCTTCTCTACCGGTTTAGAAACCGAAACCACAAAAATATGGATACAACCGTGTGTTATTTTTCTAAACCAATATGCCCGTGTGTTGTAACGGAACCCAATATGTATAGAAATCAGACTCCCTATTATTGCTAGATGTGAGTTGTTCTAACTCGTAAGAGCGCGAGTCATGAGTCTAGGTCACATACAAGATATATAGGGCGTGACCCAATACGTATTGGAATTAGACTCCATATTCATCGTCACTGGACACCAGTTGTCATAACTCGTATGAGTGTGGATCATGAGTCCAGGTCACATACAAGACACGGAGGGATGAAAGAAACTCTCCACTGCCTGGGTAGTTAGGGGGAAGTGGACGAAAAAAAATGGATGGAGAGAAATTAGGTATAGATTAATATTTGGTATAGATAGAGATATAGATAAGACTATTGATAAGAAAATCTATATGTTATCTTCAGGATCAAATAGATATCCGAATGCAAATTTGAATTCGAGATATCCAGTTTGCGTTCGTATCCAATAACGTATCCGTAATAAGAGTGTTGTAAATAGTGACCATAGTGCTATCCAGATTCGATTCTATTTGAATCCGATTGGAATCCAACTCTACATTGGCATGTACTTAAAATAAATGATTCTGGTCAATCTCTGGTCCTTCTGTATATATATTTATGATTGGACAGGCTTCAAATTTTTGGAGAACTCTTGTTTTTTGTACTCCCTCCGTTCCATGCTGATGAATTATAATCTCATCAAAAAAACTTATAATTTCGAACAAAGGGGTACTATGAAAACACCATGGACAAAATTATAATCACATCTAACTATCTTCTGTAGGACTGTATCTTGTATGTGACAACTGGTGTCCCATACAAGCCAATGAATGCGATATTTTATAATGCTATATTTTATAGCAAGCCAATGAATTTGCCGTTTCCTCGTCATCAGGCAGCAAGCTGGAGAGCCTGTTTAATTGTAACCACACACAAGAAGGATCGGAAGTCTTCAGCTGCAGTGACATGAGCAGCAACCATTAAATCAACTTAATAGTTGAATGTAAGAATTATTATGTTAGTTTGCATTTTAATACCAAATAATTTATTCAAGATTAATTCTCTGAATGGATTTTATAGAATTCTTTTTCTTTCTTCAAACACGCACGAGAGTTGCGTATCATTATATTAATAAGAAAATGATTTTACATAATTGCACATAAACATTTTGACACAGTATACTCTTTGATAAAATTTTGGATCCGCGACGGATTCAAGCTGCTGTGGCCCTAACCCCTAATAGATTATGGCTGATCCACTGAAGTCTGTAGCATCACCGTACCGTTGCAATCTGTCCTGGTCCTTTTATGCTACCCACCTTCCCAGCTGCCCATCAAACATTTTGTAGAGACATGCTCCAGCGGCCTTCCTCACGTTTGCCACTCGTGATAGATAGATACAGTCATACATGGGCTGATTGGTTTGCAATCTGAGAATTTGCCTGGCCTAGGCAACTGATCTCATGCGTTTATTTCGTCTGTCTTGGCCAAGATTACTGCCTAGCTGTTCAGCTGCCTGCCAGGTAGCATCCAAACAGCCCCACAAATTTTATAGAGACATTCCCACATGAGGATGACATATATAAATACGATAAATCTGAATCGCACTCGAGTGCTTTAATGTAAGTCAATATCTGAATTTTTCCTATCATCAACCAAGGCCACGTGCTTGGCTTTTCCACCTCTAGCGTCTTCCTCAGCTCGGCAAGCACATAAGGGGACACATTAATTAGGGCCTAGAGTTATGGTTGCCAGAAGACGTGAACTTATAAAGTGTTAGCATGACAATATCTTTCATGTATACAAATGTAACTGTAGACATTACCAGAAAATGAAATATCCTTGAGGGCCAGCAATTCCTTGAGGCGAGAAATTGAATCCCAAGGATGTATCATTACCTTGGGTTTCATATGAAACCTCCAAGAAAATACAAATTCTTGAGTGTTAACTTAAAACCACCAAGGTAATTCCACATTTCCTTAGTGCTAGTCCGAACCGCCAAGGTAATTCCACGTTTTCTTGAATGTTATTACAAACCGCTAAGGCATTTCTTCATTCCCTTCGGTGCTATTCAAAACCGACAAGGTAATTTATATTTCCATGATTGTTATTAAAAACCGCCAAGGTAATTCACATTTCCTTGGGTGTAACTAAAAACCTCCAAGGAAGTGCTAGTTTCCTTGGGTGCGAACCCTCAAGTAAATTGTTGTAGCCACTAAGGAAATGTGGAATTACCTTGGTGGTTTTAAGTTAACACTCAAGAATTTGTATTTTCTTGGAGGTTTCATATGAAACCCAAGGTAATGATACATCCTTGGGATTCAATTTCTCGCCTCAAGGAAATTGCTGGCCCTCAAGGATATTTCATTTTCTGGTAATGTCTACAGTTACATTTGTATACATGAAAGATATTGTCATGCTAACACTTTATAAGTTCACGTCTTCTGGCAACCATAACTCTAGGCCCTAATTAATGTGTCCCCTTATGTGCTTGCCGAGCTGAGGAAGACGCTAGAGGTGGAAAAGCCAAGCACGTGGCCTTGGTTGATGATAGGAAAAATTCAGATATTGACTTACATTAAAGCACTCGAGTGCGATTCAGATTTATCGTATTTATATATGTCATCCTCATGTGGGAATGTCTCTATAAAATTTGTGGGGCTGTTTGGATGCTACCTGGCAGGCAGCTGAACAGCTAGGCAGTAATCTTGGCCAAGACAGACGAAATAAACGCATGAGATCAGTTGCCTAGGCCAGGCAAATTCTCAGATTGCAAACCAATCAGCCCATGTATGACTGTATCTATCTATCACGAGTGGCAAACGTGAGGAAGGCCGCTGGAGCATGTCTCTACAAAATGTTTGATGGGCAGCTGGGAAGGTGGGTAGCATAAAAGGACCAGGACAGATTGCAACGGTACGGTGATGCTACAGACTT
The DNA here is from genome assembly GCA_030439765.1 of Tripidium arundinaceum. Taxonomy (NCBI): domain Eukaryota; kingdom Viridiplantae; phylum Streptophyta; class Magnoliopsida; order Poales; family Poaceae; genus Tripidium; species Tripidium arundinaceum. The sequence continues at coordinate 13,317 of JAHUYU010001810.1, forward strand.
CAGTGGATCAGCCATAATCTATTAGGGGTTAGGGCCACAGCAGCTTGAATCCGTCGCGGATCCAAAATTTTATCAAAGAGTATACTGTGTCAAAATGTTTATGTGCAATTATGTAAAATCATTTTCTTATTAATATAATGATACGCAACTCTCGTGCGTGTTTGAAGAAAGAAAAAGAATTCTATAAAATCCATTCAGAGAATTAATCTTGAATAAATTATTGGTATTAAAAATGCAAACTAACATAATAATTCTTACATTCAACTATTAAGTTGATTTAATGGTTGCTGCTCATGTCACTGCAGCTGAAGACTTCCGATCCTTCTTGTGTGTGGTTACAATTAAACAGGCTCTCCAGCTTGCTGCCTGATGACGAGGAAACGGCAAATTCATTGGCTTGCTATAAAATATAGCATTATAAAATATCGCATTCATTGGCTTGTATGGGACACCAGTTGTCACATACAAGATACAGTCCTACAGAAGATAGTTAGATGTGATTATAATTTTGTCCATGGTGTTTTCATAGTACCCCTTTGTTCGAAATTATAAGTTTTTTTGATGAGATTATAATTCATCAGCATGGAACGGAGGGAGTACAAAAAACAAGAGTTCTCCAAAAATTTGAAGCCTGTCCAATCATAAATATATATACAGAAGGACCAGAGATTGACCAGAATCATTTATTTTAAGTACATGCCAATGTAGAGTTGGATTCCAATCGGATTCAAATAGAATCGAATCTGGATAGCACTATGGTCACTATTTACAACACTCTTATTACGGATACGTTATTGGATACGAACGCAAACTGGATATCTCGAATTCAAATTTGCATTCGGATATCTATTTGATCCTGAAGATAACATATAGATTTTGACACAGTATACTCTTTGATAAAATTTTGGATCCGCGACGGATTCAAGCTGCTGTGGCCCTAACCCCTAATAGATTATGGCTGATCCACTGAAGTCTGTAGCATCACCGTACCGTTGCAATCTGTCCTGGTCCTTTTATGCTACCCACCTTCCCAGCTGCCCATCAAACATTTTGTAGAGACATGCTCCAGCGGCCTTCCTCACGTTTGCCACTCGTGATAGATAGATACAGTCATACATGGGCTGATTGGTTTGCAATCTGAGAATTTGCCTGGCCTAGGCAACTGATCTCATGCGTTTATTTCGTCTGTCTTGGCCAAGATTACTGCCTAGCTGTTCAGCTGCCTGCCAGGTAGCATCCAAACAGCCCCACAAATTTTATAGAGACATTCCCACATGAGGATGACATATATAAATACGATAAATCTGAATCGCACTCGAGTGCTTTAATGTAAGTCAATATCTGAATTTTTCCTATCATCAACCAAGGCCACGTGCTTGGCTTTTCCACCTCTAGCGTCTTCCTCAGCTCGGCAAGCACATAAGGGGACACATTAATTAGGGCCTAGAGTTATGGTTGCCAGAAGACGTGAACTTATAAAGTGTTAGCATGACAATATCTTTCATGTATACAAATGTAACTGTAGACATTACCAGAAAATGAAATATCCTTGAGGGCCAGCAATTTCCTTGAGGCGAGAAATTGAATCCCAAGGATGTATCATTACCTTGGGTTTCATATGAAACCTCCAAGAAAATACAAATTCTTGAGTGTTAACTTAAAACCACCAAGGTAATTCCACATTTCCTTAGTGGCTACAACAATTTACTTGAGGGTTCGCACCCAAGGAAACTAGCACTTCCTTGGAGGTTTTTAGTTACACCCAAGGAAATGTGAATTACCTTGGCGGTTTTTAATAACAATCATGGAAATATAAATTACCTTGTCGGTTTTGAATAGCACCGAAGGGAATGAAGAAATGCCTTAGCGGTTTGTAATAACATTCAAGAAACGTGGAATTACCTTGGCGGTTCGGACTAGCACTAAGGAAATGTGGAATTACCTTGGTGGTTTTAAGTTAACACTCAAGAATTTGTATTTTCTTGGAGGTTTCATATGAAACCCAAGGTAATGATACATCCTTGGGATTCAATTTCTCGCCTCAAGGAAATTGCTGGCCCTCAAGGATATTTCATTTTCTGGTAATGTCTACAGTTACATTTGTATACATGAAAGATATTGTCATGCTAACACTTTATAAGTTCACGTCTTCTGGCAACCATAACTCTAGGCCCTAATTAATGTGTCCCCTTATGTGCTTGCCGAGCTGAGGAAGACGCTAGAGGTGGAAAAGCCAAGCACGTGGCCTTGGTTGATGATAGGAAAAATTCAGATATTGACTTACATTAAAGCACTCGAGTGCGATTCAGATTTATCGTATTTATATATGTCATCCTCATGTGGGAATGTCTCTATAAAATTTGTGGGGCTGTTTGGATGCTACCTGGCAGGCAGCTGAACAGCTAGGCAGTAATCTTGGCCAAGACAGACGAAATAAACGCATGAGATCAGTTGCCTAGGCCAGGCAAATTCTCAGATTGCAAACCAATCAGCCCATGTATGACTGTATCTATCTATCACGAGTGGCAAACGTGAGGAAGGCCGCTGGAGCATGTCTCTACAAAATGTTTGATGGGCAGCTGGGAAGGTGGGTAGCATAAAAGGACCAGGACAGATTGCAACGGTACGGTGATGCTACAGACTTCAGTGGATCAGCCATAATCTATTAGGGGTTAGGGCCACAGCAGCTTGAATCCGTCGCGGATCCAAATTTTATCAAAGAGTATACTGTGTCAAAATGTTTATGTGCAATTATGTAAAATCATTTTCTTATTAATATAATGATACGCAACTCTCGTGCGTGTTTGAAGAAAGAAAAAGAATTCTATAAAATCCATTCAGAGAATTAATCTTGAATAAATTATTTGGTATTAAAAATGCAAACTAACATAATAATTCTTACATTCAACTATTAAGTTGATTTAATGGTTGCTGCTCATGTCACTGCAGCTGAAGACTTCCGATCCTTCTTGTGTGTGGTTACAATTAAACAGGCTCTCCAGCTTGCTGCCTGATGACGAGGAAACGGCAAATTCATTGGCTTGCTATAAAATATAGCATTATAAAATATCGCATTCATTGGCTTGTATGGGACACCAGTTGTCACATACAAGATACAGTCCTACAGAAGATAGTTAGATGTGATTATAATTTTGTCCATGGTGTTTTCATAGTACCCCTTTGTTCGAAATTATAAGTTTTTTTGATGAGATTATAATTCATCAGCATGGAACGGAGGGAGTACAAAAAACAAGAGTTCTCCAAAATTTGAAGCCTGTCCAATCATAAATATATATACAGAAGGACCAGAGATTGACCAGAATCATTTATTTTAAGTACATGCCAATGTAGAGTTGGATTCCAATCGGATTCAAATAGAATCGAATCTGGATAGCACTATGGTCACTATTTACAACACTCTTATACGGATACGTTATTGGATACGAACGCAAACTGGATATCTCGAATTCAAATTTGCATTCGGATATCTATTTGATCCTGAAGATAACATATAGATTTTCTTATCAATAGTCTTATCTATATCTCTATCTATACCAAATATTAATCTATACCTAATTTCTCTCCATCCATTTTTTTTCGTCCACTTCCCCCTAACTACCCAGGCAGTGGAGAGTTTCTTTCATCCCTCCGTGTCTTGTATGTGACCTGGACTCATGATCCACACTCATACGAGTTATGACAACTGGTGTCCAGTGACGATGAATATGGAGTCTAATTCCAATACGTATTGGGTCACGCCCTATATATCTTGTATGTGACCTAGACTCATGACTCGCGCTCTTACGAGTTAGAACAACTCACATCTAGCAATAATAGGGAGTCTGATTTCTATACATATTGGGTTCCGTTACAACACACGGGCATATTGGTTTAGAAAAATAACACACGGTTGTATCCATATTTTTGTGGTTTCGGTTTCTAAACCGGTAGAGAAGCCAAAATATAACATGTGTAGATAAAAAAACTCCCAAAAATAACATACATATTAATAAATATTTAAATAATAAAATAGGACCGCGCTATTAGGTACCCGGGTACTCAATAAGTTATTCGGTACCCACTCCCACCGCAGCAGCCTAGCCCAGGCCACGGTCTTGATCGATTTTTTTATTGCCGTCCATGAGACTCGCATGGCAGGTTTCTCAAGCCGTTTTTTTTAAAAGTGACCACGTCCGGTTTTGCAAATACCGTTATTAACAGATATTGACTGGCCGGTTTGAGTATAGGTCAAAGTAATCTATACGTGTTAGATTGCTTGCCATGGAAATCGACTTTCAGTGCCCATTTGGCTGGCACAAATTTGTTATAATCTCCAGTTTGAAATCAAATATATGAGCACGATTATTTTCCACCACGAATAGACCGAATTTCATTTTCATTACTCAGGAGCAACGAAATTACAGAAGTTTGAAAATCCAAAGCAAAAACTCCTCCAACCAGCAACAATACATCAGGATGTAAATTTCAGACTTTGCATCAAAGTAATAATTTAATGATCCTAAGTCATTTCAGGCAAAAACAATGTCTAGTGGGAATGTAAATATCTGTATAAACATCATTGGTAAGAAACCTAATTCTAATTTATTCCATGATCGTCGTTTTTTTTTGATAAAGTTCCATGATCATCTAATCCACTTGGTCGTCACTTCCAGTGCCCTTTGACCCACGCGTACACCGTGGCCTTTTTAGATGGCAATGAGACCATGAAAAATAACATGTTGCATAGATATGCAATTAGACAAGTGTTCCCCGAACTGAACTACCAAATTGTGGTCTCAACTGACCATCACCCCTTCTCATTCAGAATTTGAATGTTTATGGCCATCAGGTCTGTCACTACAAAAAACGACTAAACAATCACAAGAGTCACTTTGGTTGACAGATTAAAAAAAAAACATAAGCAGAATAAATGAAGTCTCTAACAAATATAACTGCTTGGATAGCTGGATTTCAATCAATTTGACCCAACTCTAGCTACAGTGATGACCAAGTTCAAGTCTTAATTTGCAACGCTTATGCATCGAGCAAAAGAAGAGATACTTCCCAGCAGTAGTAACTGGTTAAAATCTTTACATTAGTTAGTTTGTGCTCCTGATCAGCATACATAAATTAGTACTGGAAATAAACAAAGCAAAGAAGAAAAATTAGGATAGGAAGATAAGAAAAGAAAGCCAAATCACTCCTATTAGACATGCTAGAAAGTACCAGTTGCAAACATCAATGATTCCTTGTGTACTAAACCACATATGCTAATGAAAATAATGTTTTTGCCACTGAAATTAAACTGAAGCCAGCACAAATCATCATTACCAAATTGAATCTAATCCACATTCAGTTAATTTCATATAAAATATCCTAAAACATGGTCTGTCTAGAAAACACCTTAAGTCACATATCATTAGCATATGTGGTTTAGTACACAAGGAATCATTGATGTTTGCAACTGGTACTTTCTAGCATGTCTAATAGGAGTGATTTGGCTTTCTTTTCTTATCTTCCTATCCTAATTTTTCTTCTTTGCTTTGTTTATTTCCAGTACTAATTTATGTATGCTGATCAGGAGCACAAACTAACTAATGTAAAGATTTTAACCAGTTACTACTGCTGGGAAGTATCTCTTCTTTTGCTCGATGCATAAGCGTTGCAAATTAAGACTTGAACTTGGTCATCACTGTAGCTAGAGTTGGGTCAAATTGATTGAAATCCAGCTATCCAAGCAGTTATATTTGTTAGAGACTTCATTTATTCTGCTTATGTTTTTTTTTAATCTGTCAACCAAAGTGACTCTTGTGATTGTTTAGTCGTTTTTTGTAGTGACAGACCTGATGGCCATAAACATTCAAATTCTGAATGAGAAGGGGTGATGGTCAGTTGAGACCACAATTTGGTAGTTCAGTTCGGGGAACACTTGTCTAATTGCATATCTATGCAACATGTTATTTTCATGGTCTCATTGCCATCTAAAAAGGCCACGGTGTACGCGTGGGTCAAAGGGCACTGGAAGTGACGACCAAGTGGATTAGATGATCATGGAACTTTATCAAAAAAAACGACGATCATGGAATAAATTAGAATTAGGTTTCTTACCAATGATGTTTATACAGATATTTACATTCCCACTAGACATTGTTTTTGCCTGAAATGACTTAGGATCATTAAATTATTACTTTGATGCAAAGTCTGAAATTTACATCCTGATGTATTGTTGCTGGTTGGAGGAGTTTTTGCTTTGGATTTTCAAACTTCTGTAATTTCGTTGCTCCTGAGTAATGAAAATGAAATCGGTCTATTCGTGGTGGAAAATAATCGTGCTCAATATATTTGATTTCAAACTGGAGATTATAACAAATTTGTGCCAGCCAAATGGGCACTGAAAGTCGATTTCCATGGCAAGCAATCTAACACGTATAGATTACTTTGACCTATACTCAAACCGGCCAGTCAATATCTGTTAATAACGGTATTTGCAAAACCGGACGTGGTCACTTTTAAAAAACACGGCTTGAGAAACCTGCCATGCGAGTCTCATGGACGGCAATAAAAAAATCGATCAAGACCGTGGCCTGGGCTAGGCTGCTGCGGTGGGAGTGGGTACCGAATACTTATTGAGTACCCGGGTACCTAATAGCGCGGTCCTATTTTATTATTTAAATATTTATTAATATGTATGTTATTTTTGGGAGTTTTTTTTATCTACACATGTTATATTTTGGCTTCTCTACCGGTTTAGAAACCGAAACCACAAAAATATGGATACAACCGTGTGTTATTTTTCTAAACCAATATGCCCGTGTGTTGTAACGGAACCCAATATGTATAGAAATCAGACTCCCTATTATTGCTAGATGTGAGTTGTTCTAACTCGTAAGAGCGCGAGTCATGAGTCTAGGTCACATACAAGATATATAGGGCGTGACCCAATACGTATTTGGAATAGACTCCATATTCATCGTCACTGGACACCAGTTGTCATAACTCGTATGAGTGTGGATCATGAGTCCAGGTCACATACAAGACACGGAGGGATGAAAGAACTCTCCACTGCCTGGGTAGTTAGGGGGAAGTGGACGAAAAAAATGGATGGAGAGAATTAGGTATAGATTAATATTGGTATAGATAGAGATATAGATAAGACTATTGATAAGAAAATCTATATGTTATCTTCAGGATCAAATAGATATCCGAATGCAAATTTGAATTCGAGATATCCAGTTTGCGTTCGTATCCAATAACGTATCCGTAATAAGAGTGTTGTAAATAGTGACCATAGTGCTATCCAGATTCGATTCTATTTGAATCCGATTGGAATCCAACTCTACATTGGCATGTACTTAAAATAAATGATTCTGGTCAATCTCTGGTCCTTCTGTATATATATTTATGATTGGACAGGCTTCAAATTTTTGGAGAACTCTTGTTTTTTGTACTCCCTCCGTTCCATGCTGATGAATTATAATCTCATCAAAAAAACTTATAATTTCGAACAAAGGGGTACTATGAAAACACCATGGACAAAATTATAATCACATCTAACTATCTTCTGTAGGACTGTATCTTGTATGTGACAACTGGTGTCCCATACAAGCCAATGAATGCGATATTTTATAATGCTATATTTTATAGCAAGCCAATGAATTTGCCGTTTCCTCGTCATCAGGCAGCAAGCTGGAGAGCCTGTTTAATTGTAACCACACACAAGAAGGATCGGAAGTCTTCAGCTGCAGTGACATGAGCAGCAACCATTAAATCAACTTAATAGTTGAATGTAAGAATTATTATGTTAGTTTGCATTTTTAATACCAAATAATTTATTCAAGATTAATTCTCTGAATGGATTTTATAGAATTCTTTTTCTTTCTTCAAACACGCACGAGAGTTGCGTATCATTATATTAATAAGAAAATGATTTTACATAATTGCACATAAACATTTTGACACAGTATACTCTTTGATAAAATTTTGGATCCGCGACGGATTCAAGCTGCTGTGGCCCTAACCCCTAATAGATTATGGCTGATCCACTGAAGTCTGTAGCATCACCGTACCGTTGCAATCTGTCCTGGTCCTTTTATGCTACCCACCTTCCCAGCTGCCCATCAAACATTTTGTAGAGACATGCTCCAGCGGCCTTCCTCACGTTTGCCACTCGTGATAGATAGATACAGTCATACATGGGCTGAAAATACAATTTAGATCACAGGGAAAATAAGAAAGAATCAATAATATCTTCTATACCTCTTATCTCAATTAGGTGACCAATGAATAAGATCTACAGTGAACATAACCTTAACGTAAACTTTTAAGGCAATCTAGGATATCCAAGATAAATCACATTTCTAGCTATTCATTGGGAACATATAAAACTGATGGCACTATTCATTACGAGTTCCCTAACCATTCTCTATAAAATTGTGCGTGCACATAGTTCATATGTAAGAACTTTACCTTACAATGGTTCAAAGTAAGAGCAACCAGATTATGACCATAGCGAAGGAAATAAGTAAACAGACTATAGAAGCAATTGACCCCCAATGATTCTAAAACATATAGGCTCTTCAATTGATTTGACTTAACTCTAGATGCAGTGATGATAAAGTTCAAGTCTTAATTTGCGATGCTTATTCATCGAGCAAAAGAAGAGCTACTTCCCAGCAAGTAGTAACTGGTTATAGTCTTTACAGTAGTTTGTGATTCTAATTTTTCTTTTCTTTCTTTTTCCTTGTAAATAACATGGCCTCTTTTAAAAAAATGTGTCAATAGTCATGCTAAAATGCTTGATAATTGGTCAAAAGATCGAATGGTAATGAATAATACTAAAGTGCCAAAACTATTGCAACAGAGTATGTTAATTGCACAGCAGAGGCATATAGGACCTTCTAGTTGAGCAGTCACATGCTGCTGCTTATTGAAGAGCCTATATATGACAACGGGTCTCCTACCAGCACACATAAATTAGTAGTGGAAATAAACAAATCAACGGAGAAAAATTAGGATAGGAAAATAAGAAATCAAAGTTGAAGCAATTCTATAGACGTGCTAGAAACTACCCACTGCAAGAATCAATGATTGCATGTGTACTAATACCACAGATGCAAACTGAAGCCTGCACAAGTCATCATTACCAAATTGAATCTAATCCACAAGCAGTTAACACTATCTCAATTAATATTTATGTAATTTGATTTGTCTCTTACAAATTCAATCACCGGCCATTCCAACTGCCAAAAGTAGGGCGAGAAATATTGACCAGAAACCCACTGAATACAAAATTAAGAAAGAATCCATCAATGCCATGGCATGAAGCAGATACCCAATCTTGAACTAAAAAACCAAAGACTTTTTAGTAGAAGAAGCCCAGGGTGCAAAAGTAGATATTTTCAGAGGGCTATACAGCATATAAGAATATGCCAACACAACAGTTGCAGGCCAATGCACATCTGAGAGGCTACATACAAATCAATCCCATATCTACCAACACTCTACGTATATTTGAACAGGCATTTGTACCAGGATTACATCATGAGCCACATAAGCTATCATCAAGCAATGCCAACAGAAAAGATAGACAACAACACTATGCAAACTAATGCTATCAAACAATGACAACTTAACCCAAAATAATTATTGGCTGTGGAAACTCACAATCAAAACATCAGCATCGGTATATTTAGAAGGGTTTGAAGGTGGCTTCAGCCGTGGCGCCGCCTAATAATAAGAGTCAAAACCAAATTATCCACCAGTCATAGTTCATTAAACAAAATAAAAGGAATAAGTCAGTGTCATAAACCCATGTCTGAGACAGCAAGGTTAAAATAAAATACAGATGCAACTATAATAATCACACAGAGTGGTGAGCCTGGAATAGACTTACCAACTAAGACAGAGCGTGTCAAGCATGCATACCTGCATTTGCAAAACAAAAAATGAACTTCAGTTAATGTGCTTATGTAATCCTGCTTATGCTACAGGCTAGGTTTTCCCCAGACATGGCAACTGACCACTAAAAATGCGCTATTAATGTGCTTATGTAATCCTGCTTTAACCGCTGCATGAGCATAAGCAGGATTACATAAGCACATTAACTGAAGTTCATTTTTTGTTTTGCAAATGCAGGTATGCATGCTTGACACGCTCTGTCTTAGTTGGTAAGTCTATTCCAGGCTCACCACTCTGTGTGATTATTATAGTTGCATCTGTATTTTATTTTAACCTTGCTGTCTCAGACATGGGTTTATGACACTGACTTATTCCTTTTATTTTGTTTAATGAACTATGACTGGTGGATAATTTGGTTTTGACTCTTATTATTAGGCGGCGCCACGGCTGAAGCCACCTTCAAACCCTTCTAAATATACCGATGCTGATGTTTTGATTGTGAGTTTCCACAGCCAATAATTATTTTGGGTTAAGTTGTCATTGTTTGATAGCATTAGTTTGCATAGTGTTGTTGTCTATCTTTTCTGTTGGCATTGCTTGATGATAGCTTATGTGGCTCATGATGTAATCCTGGTACAAATGCCTGTTCAAATATACGTAGAGTGTTGGTAGATATGGGATTGATTTGTATGTAGCCTCTCAGATGTGCATTGGCCTGCAACTGTTGTGTTGGCATATTCTTATATGCTGTATAGCCCTCTGAAAATATCTACTTTTGCACCCTGGGCTTCTTCTACTAAAAGTCTTTGGTTTTTTAGTTCAAGATTGGGTATCTGCTTCATGCCATGGCATTGATGGATTCTTTCTTAATTTTGTATTCAGTGGGTTTCTGGTCAATATTTCTCGCCCCTACTTTTGGCAGTTGGAATGGCCGGTGATTGAATTTGTAAGAGACAAATCAAATTACATAAATATTAATTGAGATAGTGTTAACTGCTTGTGGATTAGATTCAATTTGGTAATGATGACTTGTGCAGGCTTCAGTTTGCATCTGTGGTATTAGTACACATGCAATCATTGATTCTTGCAGTGGGTAGTTTCTAGCACGTCTATAGAATTGCTTCAACTTTGATTTCTTATTTTCCTATCCTAATTTTTCTCCGTTGATTTGTTTATTTCCACTACTAATTTATGTGTGCTGGTAGGAGACCCGTTGTCATATATAGGCTCTTCAATAAGCAGCAGCATGTGACTGCTCAACTAGAAGGTCCTATATGCCTCTGCTGTGCAATTAACATACTCTGTTGCAATAGTTTTGGCACTTTAGTATTATTCATTACCATTCGATCTTTTGACCAATTATCAAGCATTTTAGCATGACTATTGACACATTTTTTTAAAAGAGGCCATGTTATTTACAAGGAAAAAGAAAGAAAAGAAAAATTAGAATCACAAACTACTGTAAAGACTATAACCAGTTACTACTTGCTGGGAAGTAGCTCTTCTTTTGCTCGATGAATAAGCATCGCAAATTAAGACTTGAACTTTATCATCACTGCATCTAGAGTTAAGTCAAATCAATTGAAGAGCCTATATGTTTTAGAATCATTGGGGGTCAATTGCTTCTATAGTCTGTTTACTTATTTCCTTCGCTATGGTCATAATCTGGTTGCTCTTACTTTGAACCATTGTAAGGTAAAGTTCTTACATATGAACTATGTGCACGCACAATTTTATAGAGAATGGTTAGGGAACTCGTAATGAATAGTGCCATCAGTTTTATATGTTCCCAATGAATAGCTAGAAATGTGATTTATCTTGGATATCCTAGATTGCCTTAAAAGTTTACGTTAAGGTTATGTTCACTGTAGATCTTATTCATTGGTCACCTAATTGAGATAAGAGGTATAGAAGATATTATTGATTCTTTCTTATTTTCCCTGTGATCTAAATTGTATTTTCAGCCCATGTATGACTGTATCTATCTATCACGAGTGGCAAACGTGAGGAAGGCCGCTGGAGCATGTCTCTACAAAATGTTTGATGGGCAGCTGGGAAGGTGGGTAGCATAAAAGGACCAGGACAGATTGCAACGGTACGGTGATGCTACAGACTTCAGTGGATCAGCCATAATCTATTAGGGGTTAGGGCCACAGCAGCTTGAATCCGTCGCGGATCCAAAATTTTATCAAAGAGTATACTGTGTCAAAATGTTTATGTGCAATTATGTAAAATCATTTTCTTATTAATATAATGATACGCAACTCTCGTGCGTGTTTGAAGAAAGAAAAAGAATTCTATAAAATCCATTCAGAGAATTAATCTTGAATAAATTATTTGGTATTAAAAATGCAAACTAACATAATAATTCTTACATTCAACTATTAAGTTGATTTAATGGTTGCTGCTCATGTCACTGCAGCTGAAGACTTCCGATCCTTCTTGTGTGTGGTTACAATTAAACAGGCTCTCCAGCTTGCTGCCTGATGACGAGGAAACGGCAAATTCATTGGCTTGCTATAAAATATAGCATTATAAAATATCGCATTCATTGGCTTGTATGGGACACCAGTTGTCACATACAAGATACAGTCCTACAGAAGATAGTTAGATGTGATTATAATTTTGTCCATGGTGTTTTCATAGTACCCCTTTGTTCGAAATTATAAGTTTTTTTGATGAGATTATAATTCATCAGCATGGAACGGAGGGAGTACAAAAAACAAGAGTTCTCCAAAAATTTGAAGCCTGTCCAATCATAAATATATATACAGAAGGACCAGAGATTGACCAGAATCATTTATTTAAGTACATGCCAATGTAGAGTTGGATTCCAATCGGATTCAAATAGAATCGAATCTGGATAGCACTATGGTCACTATTTACAACACTCTCATTACGGATACGTTATTGGATACGAACGCAAACTGGATATCTCGAATTCAAATTTGCATTCGGATATCTATTTGATCCTGAAGATAACATATAGATTTTCTTATCAATAGTCTTATCTATATCTCTATCTATACCAAATATTAATCTATACCTAATTTCTCTCCATCCATTTTTTTTCGTCCACTTCCCCCTAACTACCCAGGCAGTGGAGAGTTTCTTTCATCCCTCCGTGTCTTGTATGTGACCTGGACTCATGATCCACACTCATACGAGTTATGACAACTGGTGTCCAGTGACGATGAATATGGAGTCTAATTCCAATACGTATTGGGTCACGCCCTATATATCTTGTATGTGACCTAGACTCATGACTCGCGCTCTTACGAGTTAGAACAACTCACATCTAGCAATAATAGGGAGTCTGATTTCTATACATATTGGGTTCCGTTACAACACACGGGCATATTGGTTTAGAAAAATAACACACGGTTGTATCCATATTTTTGTGGTTTCGGTTTCTAAACCGGTAGAGAAGCCAAAATATAACATGTGTAGATAAAAAAAACTCCCAAAAATAACATACATATTAATAAGAAAATGATTTTACATAATTGCACATAAACATTTTGACACAGTATACTCTTTGATAAAATTTTGGATCCGCGACGGATTCAAGCTGCTGTGGCCCTAACCCCTAATAGATTATGGCTGATCCACTGAAGTCTGTAGCATCACCGTACCGTTGCAATCTGTCCTGGTCCTTTTATGCTACCCACCTTCCCAGCTGCCCATCAAACATTTTGTAGAGACATGCTCCAGCGGCCTTCCTCACGTTTGCCACTCGTGATAGATAGATACAGTCATACATGGGCTGAAAATACAATTTAGATCACAGGGAAAATAAGAAAGAATCAATAATATCTTCTATACCTCTTATCTCAATTAGGTGACCAATGAATAAGATCTACAGTGAACATAACCTTAACGTAAACTTTTAAGGCAATCTAGGATATCCAAGATAAATCACATTTCTAGCTATTCATTGGGAACATATAAAACTGATGGCACTATTCATTACGAGTTCCCTAACCATTCTCTATAAATTGTGCGTGCACATAGTTCATATGTAAGAACTTTACCTTACAATGGTTCAAAGTAAGAGCAACCAGATTATGACCATAGCGAAGGAAATAAGTAAACAGACTATAGAAGCAATTGACCCCCAATGATTCTAAAACATATAGGCTCTTCAATTGATTTGACTTAACTCTAGATGCAGTGATGATAAAGTTCAAGTCTTAATTTGCGATGCTTATTCATCGAGCAAAAGAAGAGCTACTTCCCAGCAAGTAGTAACTGGTTATAGTCTTTACAGTAGTTTGTGATTCTAATTTTTCTTTTCTTTCTTTTTCCTTGTAAATAACATGGCCTCTTTAAAAAAATGTGTCAATAGTCATGCTAAAATGCTTGATAATTGGTCAAAAGATCGAATGGTAATGAATAATACTAAAGTGCCAAAACTATTGCAACAGAGTATGTTAATTGCACAGCAGAGGCATATAGGACCTTCTAGTTGAGCAGTCACATGCTGCTGCTTATTGAAGAGCCTATATATGACAACGGTCTCCTACCAGCACACATAAATTAGTAGTGGAAATAAACAAATCAACGGAGAAAAATTAGGATAGGAAAATAAGAAATCAAAGTTGAAGCAATTCTATAGACGTGCTAGAAACTACCCACTGCAAGAATCAATGATTGCATGTGTACTAATACCACAGATGCAAACTGAAGCCTGCACAAGTCATCATTACCAAATTGAATCTAATCCACAAGCAGTTAACACTATCTCAATTAATATTTATGTAATTTGATTTGTCTCTTACAAATTCAATCACCGGCCATTCCAACTGCCAAAAGTAGGGGCGAGAAATATTGACCAGAAACCCACTGAATACAAAATTAAGAAAGAATCCATCAATGCCATGGCATGAAGCAGATACCCAATCTTGAACTAAAAAACCAAAGACTTTTTAGTAGAAGAAGCCCAGGGTGCAAAAGTAGATATTTTCAGAGGGCTATACAGCATATAAGAATATGCCAACACAACAGTTGCAGGCCAATGCACATCTGAGAGGCTACATACAAATCAATCCCATATCTACCAACACTCTACGTATATTTGAACAGGCATTTGTACCAGGATTACATCATGAGCCACATAAGCTATCATCAAGCAATGCCAACAGAAAAGATAGACAACAACACTATGCAAACTAATGCTATCAAACAATGACAACTTAACCCAAAATAATTATTGGCTGTGGAAACTCACAATCAAAACATCAGCATCGGTATATTTAGAAGGGTTTGAAGGTGGCTTCAGCCGTGGCGCCGCCTAATAATAAGAGTCAAAACCAAATTATCCACCAGTCATAGTTCATTAAACAAAATAAAAGGAATAAGTCAGTGTCATAAACCCATGTCTGAGACAGCAAGGTTAAAATAAAATACAGATGCAACTATAATAATCACACAGAGTGGTGAGCCTGGAATAGACTTACCAACTAAGACAGAGCGTGTCAAGCATGCATACCTGCATTTGCAAAACAAAAATGAACTTCAGTTAATGTGCTTATGTAATCCTGCTTATGCTCATGCAGCGGTTAAAGCAGGATTACATAAGCACATTAATAGCGCATTTTTAGTGGTCAGTTGCCATGTCTGGGGAAAACCTAGCCTGTAGCATAAGCAGGATTACATAAGCACATTAACTGAAGTTCATTTTTTGTTTTGCAAATGCAGGTATGCATGCTTGACACGCTCTGTCTTAGTTGGTAAGTCTATTCCAGGCTCACCACTCTGTGTGATTATTATAGTTGCATCTGTATTTTATTTTAACCTTGCTGTCTCAGACATGGGTTTATGACACTGACTTATTCCTTTTATTTTGTTTAATGAACTATGACTGGTGGATAATTTGGTTTTGACTCTTATTATTAGGCGGCGCCACGGCTGAAGCCACCTTCAAACCCTTCTAAATATACCGATGCTGATGTTTTGATTGTGAGTTTCCACAGCCAATAATTATTTTGGGTTAAGTTGTCATTGTTTGATAGCATTAGTTTGCATAGTGTTGTTGTCTATCTTTTCTGTTGGCATTGCTTGATGATAGCTTATGTGGCTCATGATGTAATCCTGGTACAAATGCCTGTTCAAATATACGTAGAGTGTTGGTAGATATGGGATTGATTTGTATGTAGCCTCTCAGATGTGCATTGGCCTGCAACTGTTGTGTTGGCATATTCTTATATGCTGTATAGCCCTCTGAAAATATCTACTTTTGCACCCTGGGCTTCTTCTACTAAAAAGTCTTTGGTTTTTTAGTTCAAGATTGGGTATCTGCTTCATGCCATGGCATTGATGGATTCTTTCTTAATTTTGTATTCAGTGGGTTTCTGGTCAATATTTCTCGCCCCTACTTTTGGCAGTTGGAATGGCCGGTGATTGAATTTGTAAGAGACAAATCAAATTACATAAATATTAATTGAGATAGTGTTAACTGCTTGTGGATTAGATTCAATTTGGTAATGATGACTTGTGCAGGCTTCAGTTTGCATCTGTGGTATTAGTACACATGCAATCATTGATTCTTGCAGTGGGTAGTTTCTAGCACGTCTATAGAATTGCTTCAACTTTGATTTCTTATTTTCCTATCCTAATTTTTCTCCGTTGATTTGTTTATTTCCACTACTAATTTATGTGTGCTGGTAGGAGACCCGTTGTCATATATAGGCTCTTCAATAAGCAGCAGCATGTGACTGCTCAACTAGAAGGTCCTATATGCCTCTGCTGTGCAATTAACATACTCTGTTGCAATAGTTTTGGCACTTTAGTATTATTCATTACCATTCGATCTTTTGACCAATTATCAAGCATTTTAGCATGACTATTGACACATTTTTTAAAAGAGGCCATGTTATTTACAAGGAAAAAGAAAGAAAAGAAAAATTAGAATCACAAACTACTGTAAAGACTATAACCAGTTACTACTTGCTGGGAAGTAGCTCTTCTTTTGCTCGATGAATAAGCATCGCAAATTAAGACTTGAACTTTATCATCACTGCATCTAGAGTTAAGTCAAATCAATTGAAGAGCCTATATGTTTTAGAATCATTGGGGGTCAATTGCTTCTATAGTCTGTTTACTTATTTCCTTCGCTATGGTCATAATCTGGTTGCTCTTACTTTGAACCATTGTAAGGTAAAGTTCTTACATATGAACTATGTGCACGCACAATTTTATAGAGAATGGTTAGGGAACTCGTAATGAATAGTGCCATCAGTTTTATATGTTCCCAATGAATAGCTAGAAATGTGATTTATCTTGGATATCCTAGATTGCCTTAAAAGTTTACGTTAAGGTTATGTTCACTGTAGATCTTATTCATTGGTCACCTAATTGAGATAAGAGGTATAGAAGATATTATTGATTCTTTCTTATTTTCCCTGTGATCTAAATTGTATTTTCAGCCCATGTATGACTGTATCTATCTATCACGAGTGGCAAACGTGAGGAAGGCCGCTGGAGCATGTCTCTACAAAATGTTTGATGGGCAGCTGGGAAGGTGGGTAGCATAAAAGGACCAGGACAGATTGCAACGGTACGGTGATGCTACAGACTTCAGTGGATCAGCCATAATCTATTAGGGGTTAGGGCCACAGCAGCTTGAATCCGTCGCGGATCCAAAATTTTATCAAAGAGTATACTGTGTCAAAATGTTTATGTGCAATTATGTAAAATCATTTTCTTATTAATATAATGATACGCAACTCTCGTGCGTGTTTGAAGAAAGAAAAAGAATTCTATAAAATCCATTCAGAGAATTAATCTTGAATAAATTATTTGGTATTAAAAATGCAAACTAACATAATAATTCTTACATTCAACTATTAAGTTGATTTAATGGTTGCTGCTCATGTCACTGCAGCTGAAGACTTCCGATCCTTCTTGTGTGTGGTTACAATTAAACAGGCTCTCCAGCTTGCTGCCTGATGACGAGGAAACGGCAAATTCATTGGCTTGCTATAAAATATAGCATTATAAAATATCGCATTCATTGGCTTGTATGGGACACCAGTTGTCACATACAAGATACAGTCCTACAGAAGATAGTTAGATGTGATTATAATTTTGTCCATGGTGTTTTCATAGTACCCCTTTGTTCGAAATTATAAGTTTTTTTGATGAGATTATAATTCATCAGCATGGAACGGAGGGAGTACAAAAAACAAGAGTTCTCCAAAAATTTGAAGCCTGTCCAATCATAAATATATATACAGAAGGACCAGAGATTGACCAGAATCATTTATTTTAAGTACATGCCAATGTAGAGTTGGATTCCAATCGGATTCAAATAGAATCGAATCTGGATAGCACTATGGTCACTATTTACAACACTCTCATTACGGATACGTTATTGGATACGAACGCAAACTGGATATCTCGAATTCAAATTTGCATTCGGATATCTATTTGATCCTGAAGATAACATATAGATTTTCTTATCAATAGTCTTATCTATATCTCTATCTATACCAAATATTAATCTATACCTAATTTCTCTCCATCCATTTTTTTTCGTCCACTTCCCCCTAACTACCCAGGCAGTGGAGAGTTTCTTTCATCCCTCCGTGTCTTGTATGTGACCTGGACTCATGATCCACACTCATACGAGTTATGACAACTGGTGTCCAGTGACGATGAATATGGAGTCTAATTCCAATACGTATTGGGTCACGCCCTATATATCTTGTATGTGACCTAGACTCATGACTC
>JAHUYU010001399.1:0-31821 GCA_030439765.1 Tripidium arundinaceum
TTTTGAAGAGCGGTAGTTCTGCCCTCTGTTCTGATAGAATTTGGAGTTGAGTTTTTACAGGCCTATTCACCCCCCTCTAGGCCTCCATAACCTTCCAGAAGATCCTATAGAACCTCACATTCTTCCTTTTACCAGCAGTGGCGATTAAGAGTGGCGGATACATGAAAAACCCATGATCAGATTTCTTCCATTGGGACTTATTGGTCATGGCAGGAATAAGATTCTCATATGCAGCTCTAAAAGTCTCAACTGAATAATATGTGTCAACATATTTCTCCAGAGGTTCTTTCATTGAAGTGATGAATGCAATAGCATGATTACATGGAATGCCTGAGACTTGAAATTTTCTACATGAACATATTCTGTCCTGTAGGTTGTCCACACACTTGAAGCCATTGCTCCCATTCACACAAACTTCTGCAACATGTGGTGAGCATGCAGTCACGTCCATCTCCAAATTGAAACTCTCCTCCTTTAACCTCTTTTTGATGTGTGGCAAAATTAATCCATTAAACTTGTTTGCTATTGTTCTCCATGTATGCCACTTCCCCATCAATAGTTGTCTGATCTTGTCCATCAAATCATCCAAGTTCATTGCCTTATAATTCTTAATCCAGTTATTGAAGCTCTCAACCAGATTGTTAGTCACATAGTCCACCTTGCAATGAGTTAAGAATTGGCTTCTTGTCCATATCCTCTTATGCCATTCCCTTATGTGATTCATTGCATCTGATCTAGCTTCATCCATTGCTTGCCAATGCTTCTCAAAAAAATATGGAGACCATGAATAGGCTGCTGCCCATAAGTGGTCATCAAACACCTTTCCTCTATATCTTTTCTTGAAGTTGGTCACTAAATGGAACATACACTCCCTTTGTTGAGCAGTTGGGAACACTGCTTGCACTCCAGCCATCACAGCCTATCCAGCATCTGTACAAATAGCTAGACCATGTGGTGTTCCTATAGCATCTCTAAGTCTTTGCATAAATCAGATCCAGTTCTCGTTTGTTTCAGAATCTATGACCCCAAAGGCAACTGGGTACATCAGTGGAGTGGATTTTCACATGCTCCTTTGACATTTTAGGCCACTAAGGGTTTTCTGTGGGAAGTGGGTATGCAATAGCCATATTCACAACTTTGCACTCAACATGTTTAGCAAACATTGCAAGTAGGTCCTGATCAGATTTGATTTCTATGTGTTTCTCAACGATACTATCATAATAGGCAACTGCAACTAGTTCATATCTTGGGGGATACTTGGTCACAATTTCATCAACAAAGTCCTTGAAATTGCATGTGTCAGAGTCGACAACCATGCTGATATGAAAGCAAGAAACATCCTGCCTACTTCTAGAGTTCCCCACAAGCCTTATTTCCAACAAAAAACTCGATTTCGGATCCATCCTGTTAAAGATGGCATAAAAAACTAGAGGAGTTACTACTGGTTTGTGATTCTTATCGTACATTAAGCGCAATATTGTGAACTAAGAACAAAGAACTCAAGAACAAATGGACAACGACAATACCCTGGAAGAAGCCAAGATTGGTCTGGATCTGCCGTTGCCATCCTCGGTACCTGCTCCAAGGGCACCCGCTGCCTCCTGGCATGGGCCTCGGTCGCTGCTTCCTGGTGCCAGGCTCGGTCGCCACCGGCCAGCGGCCTCCCAAGCGCGGGGCTCGCCAGCCCGACCGCCCGCGGCCTCCCTGGAGCGCCGCTGGCCAGGCGCCCGCGCGGGCGCGCCACGCGACGGCCGCCTCCCAGCCGCGCCAAGCGACGGCCGCCTCGCGACCGCGCCGCTCGAGGCCCGCGTCCCGGCCGCGCCGCTCGCCTCCCGTCTTCCGACCGCGCCGCTCGAGGCCCGCTCCCGGCTGCGCCGCTCGCCCTCGCCTCCTGGCCACGCCGATCGCCCCCCGCCTCCTGGCCACGCCGCTTGAGGCCCGCCTCATGGCCACGCTGCTCGCCCCCGCATCCCGGCCGCGCCGCTCGCCCCCCGCCTCACTGGTCGCCGCTTGCCGGCATCCTTCGAGAGGCGTCTAGGGTTCGGCCTTCGGACGATAAGAGCTCGCGCGATTCACATTTGGACGGACGGGTTTGGGGAAAAAGCAAACACAGAACAAAAACTAAAGGTGGGACCATACTGTCAGTCTCTGAGGGGCATATTGGCCATCAAAGTTTAATGGACCGGACTGCTGTTGGGTGGGTCTACACTTGTCGGTGACACAATTTGAACTGGGAATTGACGGAATGGCGACCAGGGAAACAAAATTTTTATTTGATGGCAGTGAAGGGAGAAGGAAAATTTGGATGGCTTTGAGGGAAGCTCTATAATTTTCAGTGGTATTGAGGGAATTGACTCTTTTAAGTGTTGCTATGGTATTCGTGTTGGTTAAACTTTTTTAAGTTTAACTAGGTTTGTAGAAAATATTAGCATTGTTTATATCTCTAAATAAATTTATTATGAAAATAGATTCAACGATCTATATAATTATATTATTCTATTAATTATCTATCATAAATATTAATATTTTCTTGTATATGTTTAGTCAAATTCAAGTATGTTTGACTTCTAAAGAAGCGAGAACAATAGTTAAGGAACGGAAGGAGTACAGGGTAACTTTTGCTTCTATACAAGCCCTGAGAGGAGCTCCTCCGCGCCTGGCAGAGATGGATGCAGACCCCCGTATCGCCATGGCCCTCATACATTGCGAAGAAGTCCCGCTCCTGCTCTCCACCGTCCTTGGCATACGCCGGGTCCGTGTCCAGGAACAATTTATCCAAACCGACCAAATCCTCTTCACTTACACGAACCCCTTCGTGGTCTGCCCGACTTGGTGGAGCTCAAGACGGCAGCGGAGGCCACGCCGTTGCTCCCGCCCTACCCGCTACAACCTTGCACACAGCTTCGGTGGGGAGCGAGTGGGAGGCATGAGTGCACAGCGGCTGCAACAGGTTGCACAGCGGGTGCAGGGCACAGCACAATCCAAGCTTGCATAGGTGGATACCATCGATTTCGAGCGTACCAGTTATGCAAGCAAGAGGTGCTTTTGAGGAGAGTGCTAACCTATATAAGGAGATATGCAAAGAACCAAACAACTAGTCTTTGCACTACAATGTCCTAGATAAAGAGATATGCAGGCAAGCAATCAGACCCTACAAATATTTAGGGAGTAATTCATATTCCTATCCAGTGGTAGACTTATCTCCAAATCATATACATGGACCGAAAATGTTTTCCTGTTTGTTGAGAATTAGAAGGGTGCAACTGCTATGCTAGCGTCATTAGACCTATTTGGTACAACTTATAAGTTATTTAGGCAAAAAATAAGTTGAGATCAAAAGACGAACTGCACGTTTTTTTAAATTTTTTGCCACGCTTCTCTCAACAGCATCCATCTGTACTAAAACACAGAAGATGAGTAAGACTAGCGTATTTTGATTCATTTGTTCAGCTTCTTATAGAAACGCTTTTTTTACTGCCCTACCAAACGTGACCATCATATCATGACTCTATCATAAATTAAAAATTTGTACTTTCTCCCACTGTTACTCTTTCTTTGTATTACTAATGTTATGTCTACTCCATATAATAGACATAATTCGATTTATGGCCTGCCGACATTTTGATTTGCTTGGGCACTTTTCTCTACTCAATCCGTCCTAAAATACAAGATACCTGGAGTTCAAAATTTGTTAAAAAAAATAGACATTCTGGGTTTCTCAAAATTTTATATGCATTTATTTAGTTATCTATCACTATTCTGATCAAATAAATTTTATCTTAGTTGGGACATCCTGTTCCATTAACTAACGCTATATTCTTGAGATGCACGTTACAAGCCATGTGCATCTTTGATCAGAATAGTGATAGATAACTAAATAAATGCATATAAAATTTTGAGAAACCCAGAATGTCTATTTTTTTTAACAAATTTTGAACTCCAGGTATCTTGTATTTTAGGACGGATTGAGTAGAGAAAAGTGCCCAAGCAAATCAAAATGTCGGCAGGCCATAAATCGAATTATGTCTATTATATGGAGTAGACATAACATTAGTAATACAAAGAAAGAGTAACAGTGGGAGAAAGTACAAATTTTTAATTTATGATAGAGTCATGATATGATGGTCACGTTTGGTAGGGCAGTAAAAAAAGCGTTTCTATAAGAAGCTGAACAAATGAATCAAAATACGCTAGTCTTACTCATCTTCTGTGTTTTAGTACAGATGGATGCTGTTGAGAGAAGCGTGGCAAAAAATTTAAAAAAACGTGCAGTTCGTCTTTTGATCTCAACTTATTTTTTGCCTAAATAACTTATAAGTTGTACCAAATAGGTCTAATGACGCTAGCATAGCAGTTGCACCCTTCTAATTCTCAACAAACAGGAAAACATTTTCGGTCCATGTATATGATTTGGAGATAAGTCTACCACTGGATAGGAATATGAATTACTCCCTAAATATTTGTAGGGTCTGATTGCTTGCCTGCATATCTCTTTATCTAGGACATTGTAGTGCAAAGACTAGTTGTTTGGTTCTTTGCATATCTCCTTATATAGGTTAGCACTCTCCTCAAAAGCACCTCTTGCTTGCATAACTGGTACGCTCGAAATCGATGGTATCCACCTATGCAAGCTTGGATTGTGCTGTGCCCTGCACCCGCTGTGCAACCTGTTGCAGCCGCTGTGCACTCATGCCTCCCACTCGCTCCCCACCGAAGCTGTGTGCAAGGTTGTAGCGGGTAGGGCGGGAGCAACGGCGTGGCCTCCGCTGCCGTCTTGAGCTCCACCAAGTCGGGCAGACCACGAAGGGGTTCGTGTAAGTGAAGAGGATTTGGTCGGTTTGGATAAATTGTTCCTGGACACGGACCCGGCGTATGCCAAGGACGGTGGAGAGCAGGAGCGGGACTTCTTCGCAATGTATGAGGGCCATGGCGATACGGGGGTCTGCATCCATCTCTGCCAGGCGCGGAGGAGCTCCTCTCAGGGCTTGTATAGAAGCAAAAGTTACCCTGTACTCCTTCCGTTCCTTAACTATTGTTCTCGCTTCTTTAGAAGTCAAACATACTTGAATTTGACTAAACATATACAAGAAAATATTAATATTTATGATAGATAATTAATAGAATAATATAATTATATAGATCGTTGAATCTATTTTCATAATAAATTTATTTAGAGATATAAACAATGCTAATATTTTCTACAAACCTAGTTAAACTTAAAAAAGTTTAACCAACACGAATACCATAGCAACACTTAAAAGAGTCAATTCCCTCAATACCACTGAAAATTATAGAGCTTCCCTCAAAGCCATCCAAATTTTCCTTCTCCCTTCACTGCCATCAAATAAAAATTTTGTTTCCCTGGTCGCCATTCCGTCAATTCCCAGTTCAAATTGTGTCACCGACAAGTGTAGACCCACCCAACAGCAGTCCGGTCCATTAAACTTTGATGGCCAATATGCCCCTCAGAGACTGACAGTATGGTCCCACCTTTAGTTTTTGTTCTGTGTTTGCTTTTTCCCCAAACCCGTCCGTCCAAATGTGAATCGCGCGAGCTCTTATCGTCCGAAGGCCGAACCCTAGACGCCTCTCGAAGGATGCCGGCAAGCGGCGACCAGTGAGGCGGGGGGCGAGCGGCGCGGCCGGGATGCGGGGGCGAGCAGCGTGGCCATGAGGCGGGCCTCAAGCGGCGTGGCCAGGAGGCGGGGGGCGATCGGCGTGGCCAGGAGGCGAGGGCGAGCGGCGCAGCCGGGAGCGGGCCTCGAGCGGCGCGGTCGGAAGACGGGAGGCGAGCGGCGCGGCCGGGACGCGGGCCTCGAGCGGCGCGGTCGCGAGGCGGCCGTCGCTTGGCGCGGCTGGGAGGCGGCCGTCGCGTGGCGCGCCCGCGCGGGCGCCTGGCCAGCGGCGCTCCAGGGAGGCCGCGGGCGGTCGGGCTGGCGAGCCCCGCGCTTGGGAGGCCGCTGGCCGGTGGCGACCGAGCCTGGCACCAGGAAGCAGCGACCGAGGCCCATGCCAGGAGGCAGCGGGTGCCCTTGGAGCAGGTACCGAGGATGGCAACGGCAGATCCAGACCAATCTTGGCTTCTTCCAGGGTATTGTCGTTGTCCATTTGTTCTTGAGTTCTTTGTTCTTAGTTCACAATATTGCGCTTAATGTACGATAAGAATCACAAACCAGTAGTAACTCCTCTAGTTTTTTATGCCATCTTTAACAGGATGGATCCGAAATCGAGTTTTTTGTTGGAAATAAGGCTTGTGGGGAACTCTAGAAGTAGGCAGGATGTTTCTTGCTTTCATATCAGCATGGTTGTCGACTCTGACACATGCAATTTCAAGGACTTTGTTGATGAAATTGTGACCAAGTATCCCCCAAGATATGAACTAGTTGCAGTTGCCTATTATGATAGTATCGTTGAGAAACACATAGAAATCAAATCTGATCAGGACCTACTTGCAATGTTTGCTAAACATGTTGAGTGCAAAGTTGTGAATATGGCTATTGCATACCCACTTCCCACAGAAAACCCTTAGTGGCCTAAAATGTCAAAGGAGCATGTGAAAATCCACTCCACTGATGTACCCAGTTGCCTTTGGGGTCATAGATTCTGAAACAAACGAGAACTGGATCTGATTTATGCAAAGACTTAGAGATGCTATAGGAACACCACATGGTCTAGCTATTTGTACAGATGCTGGATAGGCTGTGATGGCTGGAGTGCAAGCAGTGTTCCCAACTGCTCAACAAAGGGAGTGTATGTTCCATTTAGTGACCAACTTCAAGAAAAGATATAGAGGAAAGGTGTTTGATGACCACTTATGGGCAGCAGCCTATTCATGGTCTCCATATTTTTTTGAGAAGCATTGGCAAGCAATGGATGAAGCTAGATCAGATGCAATGAATCACATAAGGGAATGGCATAAGAGGATATGGACAAGAAGCCAATTCTTAACTCATTGCAAGGTGGACTATGTGACTAACAATCTGGTTGAGAGCTTCAATAACTGGATTAAGAATTATAAGGCAATGAACTTGGATGATTTGATGGACAAGATCAGACAACTATTGATGGGGAAGTGGCATACATGGAGAACAATAGCAAACAAGTTTAATGGATTAATTTTGCCACACATCAAAAAGAGGTTAAAGGAGGAGAGTTTCAATTTGGAGATGGACGTGACTGCATGCTCACCACATGTTGCAGAAGTTTGTGTGAATGGGAGCAATGGCTTCAAGTGTGTGGACAACCTACAGGACAGAATATGTTCATGTAGAAAATTTCAAGTCTCAGGCATTCCATGTAATCATGCTATTGCATTCATCACTTCAATGAAAGAACCTCTGGAGAAATATGTTGACACATATTATTCAGTTGAGACTTTTAGAGCTGCATATGAGAATCTTATTCCTGCCATGACCAATAAGTCCCAATGGAAGAAATCTGATCATGGGTTTTTCATGTATCCGCCACTCTTAATCGCCACTGCTGGTAAAAGGAAGAATGTGAGGTTCTATAGGATCTTCTGGAAGGTTATGGAGGCCTAGAGGGGGGTGAATAGGCCTGTAAAAACTCAACTCCAAATTCTATCAGAACAGAGGGCAGAACTACCGCTCTTCAAAAATAACTCAGACAGAATTAAAATTTTGCAGGAATAAACTAGATCTAATGAACTGCTCAATATTAGAACAGAAAGATAAGATCCAGTTCGAAGACTGGATACAACAAAAAGCTAGCACAAGAATAGATCGACCTCACAAACCCTAACAATGTCTATGCATGTAAGTAATCTACAAGAATATAAACAGCACACAAGACACAAGGATTTATCCCGTGGTTCAGCTCAACACAAAGGTTTGCCTAAGTCCACGTTGTTGAGGTAGCCACAAAGGCTTGGCTTGCCACCAAGGCTTGCCCCTTTCCTCGTTCTCAAGTCAAGAGAGTGAACTCTTGAAGTGAGGGGTGATTTCTTAGCTGCACAAGATGATTACAAACCTCCCAAGGCTGCCACACAAGATGGCAAGCTCAAGGGCGACGCCTAGCCGTCTAGGAGCAAGCTCCAAGAGTAATAAACCCTAGAACCGCCGGCCAAACGTGAACCAAATGCTCTCAAACTTTGGGAATCAGTAGATCTGCTCTCTAATCGAGTTTTGCTGCCTTTTCTCTCAAGTTTTGATGGTTGGAATCAATGGATTTCTTGATGGGTGAAGGAGCAACAATGGAGGAGAGAGAACTGAGCTTTTGGCAGTGTTGTAACGGTCTGATGCCAGGAAGATAAAGGGGTGACCGTTGTGGGCGACCTGGTGGGTATAAATACCCCTGGGAAAGTCTAGGTCAGCTATGGGCGGCACTGCCGCCCTAGCCAAAATAGGAGATAATAGACAGAATTTTGCTGGCTGTTTTGGCTAGGTGTGAGGATGTTAATCTTGGAATATGAGCATCTAGTTCAACAGTTGACCAGCTGTCCTTGAGTCCCCCTTGATAGTACGGCTTTTCCTAAACTCAATGTTCGAAACATAAAAGAATTTAAACCTCCATGAGTCAAGACAGCCATCATTAGTAATTGAGGGGTCCTCCAACCTGTACAACATCCTCCTTTGCTATTCCCTGCTTGTCATCTCGATAAATCTCATTAGTCCTCTAATTAAGTAGTCATCAACACCAAAACCCACAATAGAGCTTGATTGCAGTTACAATCTCCCCCTTTTTGGTGATTGATGACAACCCAATTAGAGCTTACAAAAGATATAAAATAAAACTGAGATTTTCGAGCCATGGGTGTAGGAGCCTCCCCCTAAATATGTGAGTTGAGTTTTGAATTCTCAAATTGGTATGAAAGACCAATATTCACATTTTAGGTGTGATAGGGGCCTCCCCCTACATCCATGCCTGCTATGGAGTGCTTAGATAGTGTCACAAGATTTTACATGATGCATATGACAGATTATATAGGAAATAAGTACACAACCCTGGCTGTTATAGCACAGGGCGG
The DNA here is from genome assembly GCA_030439765.1 of Tripidium arundinaceum. Taxonomy (NCBI): domain Eukaryota; kingdom Viridiplantae; phylum Streptophyta; class Magnoliopsida; order Poales; family Poaceae; genus Tripidium; species Tripidium arundinaceum. The sequence goes on from JAHUYU010001399.1 coordinate 8,987, forward strand.
CACTGCCGCCCTAACGATAACAGTCAGGTGACAATCAGATTTTCACAGCAGCATAAATGAAGAATAAACAGCATAAACTCAGAGAATGACAAGCTAAAACAATAACCACGAATACATGTCCATATCCGATACAAATAGAGTCAAATAGGTAGCCTTATTACACAAAAAGAGTTTTGAGCGACTCTCAAACTCACAACCTAACAACTACTCTCAGCGGATATGACATGAAGCTCCTGCAGCAGCAAACACATGGCGTCGAAAAAGGTTTGACCCCTCTAATTTTCTCCCCCTTTGGCATCCAGTACCAAAAAGAAGGAAGAAAAGAAGAAAAATCATTCATCATCCGAATCACTGTCAACACGAGCACGCCCCTAAACGTGAGTGTGTGAAGTGAAGCGCTTTGAACGACGAGGTGGAGCTGAGGTGGAGGTGCCAGCCTGGTCTCTAGGAGGACGAGGTCACCGGGTGTAAACCTGAAACAAGGTTGCCTGGACTGCTGGATCCTCCTCAGCTGCTCTAATCTCCTCCTCCTCATCACCATGCTGCTGAAAGGGCTGCTCAAAGTGCTGCTCATACTGCTGTCCATGTGGCTGCTCATCCTCATCCTCAAAAGAAGAAACCGATAGGCGTGGCAAGTTAGGAAACTGAGGGGTGGCTCAACTAGAGGAAGAGGTGGAAGCCTTGCCATCTCCCTAGCTGCCCTAACTGCCTCGCGGTTCTCCAACCGATCCTCATAAGCTGTCCTCGCTGCATAGGTGCAAGTAGTGAATATGGCCTTAATCCACTCACCAAACTTCTTCATCCTCCTCCCACTCCTGGAATGAATACGAGAGCGAGAACTCTCAGGAATATCCTCCCTAGAATAGTACGATCCTCCAGGAGCGGAGGGTGCTGTTGTACCACCTGGTGCTCCACCTCGGGTCTTCTTGATCTTATAGACTGTATGGAAACAATCCTTAGGAAATCTCACCCCGGTGACCCTCTCAATCATAAACATGAGGTAAGGAGCATATGGTAGCATCCTCCTGCCATCATCCATAGCATAAGCCAACTCAACCCAAAGAAACCTCGGAACATTGAATCTCTCACCATCAGGGAACCGAGATAACACATTAGTGATGTATCCATTTAGATCAGTGGCATTTTCCTTCGGGTTGAGGGTGCATCTAATCAGGTTGTTCATGATGTAATAGAGACTCTTGAGCTTTGTCCTGGACCAATTGGGCATAGTAAGATCCTGATCCTGCCACATATAGCTCACTTCATGTGGCTCCATCCGACGCACACCATGAATGCGACTGTATCCTCTATGTATGTGACTGAATCCAAGAATACGACAAAAGGTGACAAAATTAATGCGATAGTGTCGACCATCCGTCATCCAATGAACCTCATCACTGTCTCTGTTCCAGAAATATGTAGCATGAAACTGAGTAAGAACCTCCCTATTCCAATCATACCTGAAACTCATGATGTCAGAGATCTCAAATATATCACAAATCCTGATGACAGCAGCAAACTCATGCTCACTCCTATCCTGCAGCTCACTAAAGTCAATGTATTGCATCTTGCAAATCTTGCTCTTGGGCCTGGATAGGATGGCAGTAGCATAGAAGTTGGAATGAAAAACATTCCAAAACCTGTAGTCAATACTAGAGAGCTTCTCAGAAGAATAAGGATCAATCTCTCTAGCATCACTAGTGCCCTTCCAACTCTTGGAATAGTCCACCACTGCATGCCTCATTGTGTCTTGAGGGGCCCTAAGCTCAAACTCATCATGGCTGTCCCTCATGTATCTGTCATCAAACTCAGAAATATGCAATGGAGAATCAGGCACATAAGCAATAGTGTAACCATCTCTTTGATTCCTCTCCTCATCAGCAAACACATCATCTCTGTCTTGAGGAATATAAGAACTCCTCCCCCTGCCTCTGCGAGACGGCTGCTTGGATGGGACCTTCTCCTTCCAAAACCACTTCCACCACCTTGCTCCATCTATGCAATTATCAAATAGAGACTAGATAAGAAACTGTATATGACAAGATTTTAGAAGGAGTTGCAAACAGGGTTTAACAAAAAGAAGAAATTTTAGAGAATGAACCATGAGAGAGCCTGCTGTTTGAATCAGCAGTTGGAGGGTGGCACTGCCGCCCCCTGAGACCGGCACTGCCGCCCTCAGTGGCTCTGTGAGTTCATTCTGAAATTTCTCATTCTTGGTAAATCCTATTTCCAACTACTTCTACACCTTATCACAATAGAATCACAGTCTACAAAATAAATATATGATGCCCTAGCCAAGGATTTGAAAGATTAAGTATGAAGAAACACTGAAACAACATTTAGGGTTTGAATCTAATCCACTTAGAGGTCCCATTCAGGTGAACTGAGGGTTGGCTGTTTGAATCAGCCAGGAGCGGCACTGCCGCCCTCCCCCTGTTCATCCGAATGGGGCAACCCCAAATTGACCAAATCCATCACCCAAAACTTGTTACAATCCCATCATACTCCCCCTAGAAACTAAAATCCCTAACCAGAAACACCACATTGCATAGATCAAGTTGAAAAATGAAGCTAGGGTTTGGGATTCACCTTGCTTCCAAATGTTTGGAGTGGAGGGGAAAGAAGAGAGGGCTGCTTCCCACGAGCAACAACTCCACCAATGGCGCAGAAGACTTGGTGGAGGGGAGAGCGGCACTGCCGGAGGGAAGGCCATCAGTGGAGGCTCCCAACGTCGCCCACGAGAGAGAGAGAGGCGGCGGCTTGGGGACGAAAGAATGAGAGTTGAGTCGGGGGCCTGAAGGAATAAGAAGGGAAAAGCTGGCCCCACAACCCAGCCAAACAGGAAAGAAATCCGAGCGGATTTCAAAGGGCGGCACTGCCGGCCTCTAAGGGCAGCACTGTCGCCCTGCCAATTTGACAGGGGTTAAGCTAATTCCAATTCGACCCTCTTTCCACCAGATATGGACACATATTCCCTAAGTATCATGACTAGTAAGCATTCAACATTACAGACAATGGTCATGATCCTTAGGTGGCCTTTTGAAAAACATTTTGAAACACAATATTGAACTTTTTCAAAACTTTTTCCTATGTCGCTAGGTTGTCAAACAGAGGCATGCTAAGTTTCAAACCACGTTACGAGAATCAAGAATATTTAGCTCACTACGCAAAGCACAAAACCTTGACTCATCGAGAGGCTTAGTGAAGATATCGGCTAGTTATTTTTCGGTGCTCACATGGCGAATTTTGATATCTCCTTTTAGTTCATGGTCTCTCAAGAAATGATGTCGGATGTCTATATGTTTGGTTCTTGAGTGGCTTACGGGATTTTTGCAAGCTTATGGCACTTTCATTGTCACACAATATAATTGGAATTTTGGTAAATTGACATCCAAAATCACGAAGGGTTTGCCTCATCCAAAGTAGTTGTGCACAACATGCACTGGCTGCAATATACTCGGCCTCTGTTGTGGAAAGGGCTACACAATTTTGCTTTTTAGAACTCTAAGACACTAGGGATCATCCAAGGAATTGACATGTCCCCGAAGTGCTTTTTCTATCTACTTTGCAACCGGCGTAATCAGAATCTGAATACCCAAGTAGATTGAACTTGGAGCCCTTGGGATACCACAAGCCAAGGTTAGGAGTGTGTACTAAATATCTCAAGATTCTCTTAACAGCCACTAAGTGACACTCTTTCGGGTTGGCTTGAAATCTAGCACACATGCACACACTAAGCATTATGTCCGGCCTAGATGCACATAAGTAGAGAAGTGAGCCGATCATGGAACGATATACCTTTATGTCCACGGCTTTGCCTTCTTCATTTAGATCAGGATGTCCATTGGTTGGCATGGGAGTTTTGATAGGCTTGGCATCCACCATGTCAAACTTCTTGAGCATATCATGGGTGTACTTGGTTTGGCATAAGAAAGTCCCTTCCTTCATTTGCTTGATTTGAAAACCAAGGAAGAACTTCAGCTCACCCATCATGGACATCTCAAATCTTTTGGTCATGATCCTACTAAACTCCTCAACATACACATGGTTAGTACTACCAAATATTATGTCATCAACATATATTTGGCATACAAATAAATCATTTCCAACTTTATGTGTAAAGAGAGTAGGATCGGCTTTGCCTATTTCAAAGCCTTGTTTGAGCAAGAATTCCTTAAGGCATTCATACCATGCTCTTGGTGCTTGCTTAAGCCCATAGAGCGCCTTTTGGAGCTTGTAGACATGGTTTGGGAACTTGGGATCTTCAAAACCCGGTGGCTGCTCCACATACACCAAATCTTGTATTGGGCCGTTGAGGAATGCACCCTTGACATCCATTTGGTATAGCTTGAAGTCATGATGGCAGCAAAAGCTAGAAGCATTTGAATTGCTTCAAGTCTTGCTACCGGTGCATATGTTTCTTCAAAGTCTAAGCCCTCTACTTGAGTGAAGCCTTGGGCCACCAATCTTGCCTTGTTCCTTGTCACCACGCCATTCTCATCTTGCTTATTGCGGAAAACCCACTTGGTGCCTATGACATTGGTATTGGGTCTTTCCACCAAAGTCCATACTTGATTTCTCTTGAAGTTGTTGAGCTCTTCTTGCATAGCCATGACCCAATCCGGATCTCCAAGTGCTTGATCTACCATGAGAGGTTCCAAAGAGGAAACAAACGAGTGAAATTGGCAAAAGTTTGCTAAATGTGAACAAGTTGTTACCCCCTTTCGAATGCTCCCAAGGATGTTGTCAACAGGATGATCCCGTTGTATAGTTTGTCGTAGCCTTGGATGCTCAACACCTCCTTGCTCTTCTTCTGGACTTTCAGCTCCTTCTTGTTCAAAGATGGGCTCTAGATTCAGCCCCGGAAGTGGTGTAGCTGAAGCTGGTGGTGTTGCTGCTGTTGCAGTAGGGGCGGCATTGCCGTCCTGCTGTTTTTCAGCAGGTGTGTGCTGGCCTTGTTGGTTGAGTATGTCAGCGGAAGGTTGTACAGCAACATCTTGAGGACCGTCATCATCAGTGGCTTGATCTTCTAGTGGCCTAATATCATCGGTAGCCATTTGCTTGATTGCCTCACATGGTGGATCCTCCTTTCCTACAACACTTGAATCAACTAGCTCCACTTGACAGCCATTAGATTCATCAAATGTCACATCTACCGTGACTTCAACTCTGCCCAAGGTTTTGTTGAAGACACGATAGGCATGCTCATTTGATCCATAACCAAGAAGAATGCCTTCATCAACTTTAGGTGCAAATTTAGAGGTTTTGGGCCGTTTGTTAAGTATGAAACACTTGCACCCAAACACTCTAAAGTATGACACCTTTGGTTTGTTACCGGTTAGGAGCTCATATGAAGTCTTCTTGAACTTCTTGTGTAAGTAGAGACGGTTGATTGCATGACAAGCGGTGTTGACGGCTTCACTCCAAAAGAGATCCGACGTCTTGTACTCATCTAGCATTGTCCTTGCCATATCAAGAAGTGTCCGATTCTTCCTCTCTATTACACCATTTTGCTGAGGGGTGTATGCAGTTGAAAACTCATGCTTGATGCCCTCATCATCAAGAAACTCCTCAACTAGGGTGTTCTTGAATTCGGTCTTCCAATCAAGAAGATAAGAAGTGACAATGGGACCGAATTCAAGAACACCCTAGTTGAGGAGTTTCTTGATGATGAGGGCATCAAGCATGAGTTTTCAACTGCATACACCCCTCAGCAAAATGGTGTAATAGAGAGGAAGAATCGGACACTTCTTGATATGGCAAGGACAATGCTAGATGAGTACAAGACGTCGGATCTCTTTTGGAGTGAAGCCGTCAACACCGCTTGTCATGCAATCAACCGTCTCTACTTACACAAGAAGTTCAAGAAGACTTCATATGAGCTCCTAACCGGTAACAAACCAAAGGTGTCATACTTTAGAGTGTTTGGGTGCAAGTGTTTCATACTTAACAAACGGCCCAAAACCTCTAAATTTGCACCTAAAGTTGATGAAGGCATTCTTCTTGGTTATGGATCAAATGAGCATGCCTATCGTGTCTTCAACAAAACCTTGGGCAGAGTTGAAGTCACGGTAGATGTGACATTTGATGAATCTAATGGCTGTCAAGTGGAGCTAGTTGATTCAAGTGTTGTAGGAAAGGAGGATCCACCATGTGAGGCAATCAAGCAAATGGCTACCGATGATATTAGGCCACTAGAAGATCAAGCCACTGATGATGACGGTCCTCAAGATGTTGCTGTACAACCTTCCGCTGACATACTCAACCAACAAGGCCAGCACACACCTGCTGAAAAACAGCAGGACGGCAATGCCGCCCCTACTGCAACAGCAGCAACACCACCAGCTTCAGCTACACCACTTCCGGGGCTGAATCTAGAGCCCATCTTTGAACAAGAAGGAGCTGAAAGTCCAGAAGAAGAGCAAGGAGGTGTTGAGCATCCAAGGCTACGACAAACTATACAACGGGATCATCCTGTTGACAACATCCTTGGGAGCATTCGAAAGGGGGTAACAACTTGTTCACATTTAGCAAACTTTTGCCAATTTCACTCGTTTGTTTCCTCTTTGGAACCTCTCATGGTAGATCAAGCACTTGGAGATCCGGATTGGGTCATGGCTATGCAAGAAGAGCTCAACAACTTCAAGAGAAATCAAGTATGGACTTTGGTGGAAAGACCCAATACCAATGTCATAGGCACCAAGTGGGTTTTCCGCAATAAGCAAGATGAGAATGGCGTGGTGACAAGGAACAAGGCAAGATTGGTGGCCCAAGGCTTCACTCAAGTAGAGGGCTTAGACTTTGAAGAAACATATGCACCGGTAGCAAGACTTGAAGCAATTCAAATGCTTCTAGCTTTTGCTGCCATCATGACTTCAAGCTATACCAAATGGATGTCAAGGGTGCATTCCTCAACGGCCCAATACAAGATTTGGTGTATGTGGAGCAGCCACCGGGTTTTGAAGATCCCAAGTTCCCAAACCATGTCTACAAGCTCCAAAAGGCGCTCTATGGGCTTAAGCAAGCACCAAGAGCATGGTATGAATGCCTTAAGGAATTCTTGCTCAAACAAGGCTTTGAAATAGGCAAAGCCGATCCTACTCTCTTTACACATAAAGTTGGAAATGATTTATTTGTATGCCAAATATATGTTGATGACATAATATTTGGTAGTACTAACCATGTGTATGTTGAGGAGTTTAGTAGGATCATGACCAAAAGATTTGAGATGTCCATGATGGGTGAGCTGAAGTTCTTCCTTGGTTTTCAAATCAAGCAAATGAAGGAAGGGACTTTCTTATGCCAAACCAAGTACACCCATGATATGCTCAAGAAGTTTGACATGGTGGATGCCAAGCCTATCAAAACTCCCATGCCAACCAATGGACATCCTGATCTAAATGAAGAAGGCAAAGCCGTGGACATAAAGGTATATCGTTCCATGATCGGCTCACTTCTCTACTTATGTGCATCTAGGCCGGACATAATGCTTAGTGTGTGCATGTGTGCTAGATTTCAAGCCAACCCGAAAGAGTGTCACTTAGTGGCTGTTAAGAGAATCTTGAGATATTTAGTACACACTCCTAACCTTGGCTTGTGGTATCCCAAGGGCTCCAAGTTCAATCTACTTGGGTATTCAGATTCTGATTACGCCGGTTGCAAAGTAGATAGAAAAAGCACTTCGGGGACATGTCAATTCCTTGGATGATCCCTAGTGTCTTAGAGTTCTAAAAAGCAAAATTGTGTAGCCCTTTCCACAACAGAGGCCGAGTATATTGCAGCCAGTGCATGTTGTGCACAACTACTTTGGATGAGGCAAACCCTTCGTGATTTTGGATGTCAATTTACCAAAATTCCATTATTGTGTGACAATGAAAGTGCCATAAGCTTGCAAAAATCCCGTAAGCCACTCAAGAACCAAACATATAGACATCCGACATCATTTCTTGAGAGACCATGAACTAAAAGGAGATATCAAAATTCGCCATGTGAGCACCGAAAAATAACTAGCCGATATCTTCACTAAGCCTCTCGATGAGTCAAGGTTTTGTGCTTTGCGTAGTGAGCTAAATATTCTTGATTCTCGTAACGTGGTTTGAAACTTAGCATGCCTCTGTTTGACAACCTAGCGACATAGGAAAAAGTTTTGAAAAAGTTCAATATTGTGTTTCAAAATGTTTTTCAAAAGGCCACCTAAGGATCATGACCATTGTCTGTAATGTTGAATGCTTACTAGTCATGATACTTAGGGAATATGTGTCCATATCTGGTGGAAAGAGGGTCGAATTGGAATTAGCTTAACCCCTGTCAAATTGGCAGGGCGACAGTGCTGCCCTTAGAGGCCGGCAGTGCCGCCCTTTGAAATCCGCTCGGATTTCTTTCCTGTTTGGCTGGGTTGTGGGGCCAGCTTTTCCCTTCTTATTCCTTCAGGCCCCCGACTCAACTCTCATTCTTTCGTCCCCAAGCCGCCGCCTCTCTCTCTCTCGTGGGCGACGTTGGGAGCCTCCACTGATGGCCTTCCCTCCGGCAGTGCCGCTCTCCCCTCCACCAAGTCTTCTGCGCCATTGGTGGAGTTGTTGCTCGTGGGAAGCAGCCCTCTCTTCTTTCCCCTCCACTCCAAACATTTGGAAGCAAGGTGAATCCCAAACCCTAGCTTCATTTTTCAACTTGATCTATGCAATGTGGTGTTTCTGGTTAGGGATTTTAGTTTCTAGGGGGAGTATGATGGGATTGTAACAAGTTTTGGGTGATGGATTTGGTCAATTTGGGGTTGCCCCATTCGGATGAACAGGGGGAGGGCGGCAGTGCCGCTCCTGGCTGATTCAAACAGCCAACCCTCAGTTCACCTGAATGGGACCTCTAAGTGGATTAGATTCAAACCCTAAATGTTGTTTCAGTGTTTCTTCATACTTAATCTTTCAAATCCTTGGCTAGGGCATCATATATTTATTTTGTAGACTGTGATTCTATTGTGATAAGGTGTAGAAGTAGTTGGAAATAGGATTTACCAAGAATGAGAAATTTCAGAATGAACTCACAGAGCCACTGAGGGCGGCAGTGCCGGTCTCAGGGGGCGGCAGTGCCACCCTCCAACTGCTGATTCAAACAGCAGGCTCTCTCATGGTTCATTCTCTAAAATTTCTTCTTTTTGTTAAACCCTGTTTGCAACTCCTTCTAAAATCTTGTCATATACAGTTTCTTATCTAGTCTCTATTTGATAATTGCATAGATGGAGCAAGGTGGTGGAAGTGGTTTTGGAAGGAGAAGGTCCCATCCAAGCAGCCGTCTCGCAGAGGCAGGGGGAGGAGTTCTTATATTCCTCAAGACAGAGATGATGTGTTTGCTGATGAGGAGAGGAATCAAAGAGATGGTTACACTATTGCTTATGTGCCTGATTCTCCATTGCATATTTCTGAGTTTGATGACAGATACATGAGGGACAGCCATGATGAGTTTGAGCTTAGGGCCCCTCAAGACACAATGAGGCATGCAGTGGTGGACTATTCCAAGAGTTGGAAGGGCACTAGTGATGCTAGAGAGATTGATCCTTATTCTTCTGAGAAGCTCTCTAGTATTGACTACAGGTTTTGGAATGTTTTTCATTCCAACTTCTATGCTACTGCCATCCTATCCAGGCCCAAGAGCAAGATTTGCAAGATGCAATACATTGACTTTAGTGAGCTGCAGGATAGGAGTGAGCATGAGTTTGCTGCTGTCATCAGGATTTGTGATATATTTGAGATCTCTGACATCATGAGTTTCAGGTATGATTGGAATAGGGAGGTTCTTACTCAGTTTCATGCTACATATTTCTGGAACAGAGACAGTGATGAGGTTCATTGGATGACGGATGGTCGACACTATCGCATTAATTTTGTCACCTTTTGTCGTATTCTTGGATTCAGTCACATACATAGAGGATACAGTCGCATTCATGGTGTGCGTCGGATGGAGCCACATGAAGTGAGCTATATGTGGCAGGATCAGGATCTTACTATGCCCAATTGGTCCAGGACAAAGCTCAAGAGTCTCTATTACATCATGAACAACCTGATTAGATGCACCCTCAACCCGAAGGAAAATGCCACTGATCTAAATGGATACATCACTAATGTGTTATCTCGGTTCCCTGATGGTGAGAGATTCAATGTTCCGAGGTTTCTTTGGGTTGAGTTGGCTTATGCTATGGATGATGGCAGGAGGATGCTACCATATGCTCCTTACCTCATGTTTATGATTGAGAGGGTCACCGGGGTGAGATTTCCTAAGGATTGTTTCCATACAGTCTATAAGATCAAGAAGACCCGAGGTGGAGCACCAGGTGGTACAACAGCACCCTCCGCTCCTGGAGGATCGTACTATTCTAGGGAGGATATTCCTGAGAGTTCTCGCTCTCGTATTCATTCCAGGAGTGGGAGGAGGATGAAGAAGTTTGGTGAGTGGATTAAGGCCATATTCACTACTTGCACCTATGCAGCGAGGACAGCTTATGAGGATCGGTTGGAGAACCGCGAGGCAGTTAGGGCAGCTAGGGAGATGGCAAGGCTTCCACCTCTTCCTCTAGTTGAGCCACCCCTCAGTTTCCTAACTTGCCACGCCTATCGGTTTCTTCTTTTGAGGATGAGGATGAGCAGCCACATGGACAGCAGTATGAGCAGCACTTTGAGCAGCCCTTTCAGCAGCATGGTGATGAGGAGGAGGAGATTAGAGCAGCTGAGGAGGATCCAGCAGTCCAGGCAACCTTGTTTCAGGTTTACACCCGGTGACCTCGTCCTCCTAGAGACCAGGCTGGCACCTCCACCTCAGCTCCACCTCGTCGTTCAAAGCGCTTCACTTCACACACTCACGTTTAGGGGCGTGCTCGTGTTGACAGTAGCATAGAAGTTGGAATGAAAAACATTCCAAAACCTGTAGTCAATACTAGAGAGCTTCTCAGAAGAATAAGGATCAATCTCTCTAGCATCACTAGTGCCCTTCCAACTCTTGGAATAGTCCACCACTGCATGCCTCATTGTGTCTTGAGGGGCCCTAAGCTCAAACTCATCATGGCTGTCCCTCATGTATCTGTCATCAAACTCAGAAATATGCAATGGAGAATCAGGCACATAAGCAATAGTGTAACCATCTCTTTGATTCCTCTCCTCATCAGCAAACACATCATCTCTGTCTTGAGGAATATAAGAACTCCTCCCCCTGCCTCTGCGAGACGGCTGCTTGGATGGGACCTTCTCCTTCCAAAACCACTTCCACCACCTTGCTCCATCTATGCAATTATCAAATAGAGACTAGATAAGAAACTGTATATGACAAGATTTTAGAAGGAGTTGCAAACAGGGTTTAACAAAAAGAAGAAATTTTAGAGAATGAACCATGAGAGAGCCTGCTGTTTGAATCAGCAGTTGGAGGGTGGCACTGCCGCCCCCTGAGACCGGCACTGCCGCCCTCAGTGGCTCTGTGAGTTCATTCTGAAATTTCTCATTCTTGGTAAATCCTATTTCCAACTACTTCTACACCTTATCACAATAGAATCACAGTCTACAAAATAAATATATGATGCCCTAGCCAAGGATTTGAAAGATTAAGTATGAAGAAACACTGAAACAACATTTAGGGTTTGAATCTAATCCACTTAGAGGTCCCATTCAGGTGAACTGAGGGTTGGCTGTTTGAATCAGCCAGGAGCGGCACTGCCGCCCTCCCCCTGTTCATCCGAATGGGGCAACCCCAAATTGACCAAATCCATCACCCAAAACTTGTTACAATCCCATCATACTCCCCCTAGAAACTAAAATCCCTAACCAGAAACACCACATTGCATAGATCAAGTTGAAAAATGAAGCTAGGGTTTGGGATTCACCTTGCTTCCAAATGTTTGGAGTGGAGGGGAAAGAAGAGAGGGCTGCTTCCCACGAGCAACAACTCCACCAATGGCGCAGAAGACTTGGTGGAGGGGAGAGCGGCACTGCCGGAGGGAAGGCCATCAGTGGAGGCTCCCAACGTCGCCCACGAGAGAGAGAGAGGCGGCGGCTTGGGGACGAAAGAATGAGAGTTGAGTCGGGGGCCTGAAGGAATAAGAAGGGAAAAGCTGGCCCCACAACCCAGCCAAACAGGAAAGAAATCCGAGCGGATTTCAAAGGGCGGCACTGCCGGCCTCTAAGGGCAGCACTGTCGCCCTGCCAATTTGACAGGGGTTAAGCTAATTCCAATTCGACCCTCTTTCCACCAGATATGGACACATATTCCCTAAGTATCATGACTAGTAAGCATTCAACATTACAGACAATGGTCATGATCCTTAGGTGGCCTTTTGAAAAACATTTTGAAACACAATATTGAACTTTTTCAAAACTTTTTCCTATGTCGCTAGGTTGTCAAACAGAGGCATGCTAAGTTTCAAACCACGTTACGAGAATCAAGAATATTTAGCTCACTACGCAAAGCACAAAACCTTGACTCATCGAGAGGCTTAGTGAAGATATCGGCTAGTTATTTTTCGGTGCTCACATGGCGAATTTTGATATCTCCTTTTAGTTCATGGTCTCTCAAGAAATGATGTCGGATGTCTATATGTTTGGTTCTTGAGTGGCTTACGGGATTTTTGCAAGCTTATGGCACTTTCATTGTCACACAATAATGGAATTTTGGTAAATTGACATCCAAAATCACGAAGGGTTTGCCTCATCCAAAGTAGTTGTGCACAACATGCACTGGCTGCAATATACTCGGCCTCTGTTGTGGAAAGGGCTACACAATTTTGCTTTTTAGAACTCTAAGACACTAGGGATCATCCAAGGAATTGACATGTCCCCGAAGTGCTTTTTCTATCTACTTTGCAACCGGCGTAATCAGAATCTGAATACCCAAGTAGATTGAACTTGGAGCCCTTGGGATACCACAAGCCAAGGTTAGGAGTGTGTACTAAATATCTCAAGATTCTCTTAACAGCCACTAAGTGACACTCTTTCGGGTTGGCTTGAAATCTAGCACACATGCACACACTAAGCATTATGTCCGGCCTAGATGCACATAAGTAGAGAAGTGAGCCGATCATGGAACGATATACCTTTATGTCCACGGCTTTGCCTTCTTCATTTAGATCAGGATGTCCATTGGTTGGCATGGGAGTTTTGATAGGCTTGGCATCCACCATGTCAAACTTCTTGAGCATATCATGGGTGTACTTGGTTTGGCATAAGAAAGTCCCTTCCTTCATTTGCTTGATTTGAAAACCAAGGAAGAACTTCAGCTCACCCATCATGGACATCTCAAATCTTTTGGTCATGATCCTACTAAACTCCTCAACATACACATGGTTAGTACTACCAAATATTATGTCATCAACATATATTTGGCATACAAATAAATCATTTCCAACTTTATGTGTAAAGAGAGTAGGATCGGCTTTGCCTATTTCAAAGCCTTGTTTGAGCAAGAATTCCTTAAGGCATTCATACCATGCTCTTGGTGCTTGCTTAAGCCCATAGAGCGCCTTTTGGAGCTTGTAGACATGGTTTGGGAACTTGGGATCTTCAAAACCCGGTGGCTGCTCCACATACACCAAATCTTGTATTGGGCCGTTGAGGAATGCACCCTTGACATCCATTTGGTATAGCTTGAAGTCATGATGGCAGCAAAAGCTAGAAGCATTTGAATTGCTTCAAGTCTTGCTACCGGTGCATATGTTTCTTCAAAGTCTAAAGCCCTCTACTTGAGTGAAGCCTTGGGCCACCAATCTTGCCTTGTTCCTTGTCACCACGCCATTCTCATCTTGCTTATTGCGGAAAACCCACTTGGTGCCTATGACATTGGTATTGGGTCTTTCCACCAAAGTCCATACTTGATTTCTCTTGAAGTTGTTGAGCTCTTCTTGCATAGCCATGACCCAATCCGGATCTCCAAGTGCTTGATCTACCATGAGAGGTTCCAAAGAGGAAACAAACGAGTGAAATTGGCAAAAGTTTGCTAAATGTGAACAAGTTGTTACCCCCTTTCGAATGCTCCCAAGGATGTTGTCAACAGGATGATCCCGTTGTATAGTTTGTCGTAGCCTTGGATGCTCAACACCTCCTTGCTCTTCTTCTGGACTTTCAGCTCCTTCTTGTTCAAAGATGGGCTCTAGATTCAGCCCCGGAAGTGGTGTAGCTGAAGCTGGTGGTGTTGCTGCTGTTGCAGTAGGGGCGGCATTGCCGTCCTGCTGTTTTTCAGCAGGTGTGTGCTGGCCTTGTTGGTTGAGTATGTCAGCGGAAGGTTGTACAGCAACATCTTGAGGACCGTCATCATCAGTGGCTTGATCTTCTAGTGGCCTAATATCATCGGTAGCCATTTGCTTGATTGCCTCACATGGTGGATCCTCCTTTCCTACAACACTTGAATCAACTAGCTCCACTTGACAGCCATTAGATTCATCAAATGTCACATCTACCGTGACTTCAACTCTGCCCAAGGTTTTGTTGAAGACACGATAGGCATGCTCATTTGATCCATAACCAAGAAGAATGCCTTCATCAACTTTAGGTGCAAATTTAGAGGTTTTGGGCCGTTTGTTAAGTATGAAACACTTGCACCCAAACACTCTAAAGTATGACACCTTTGGTTTGTTACCGGTTAGGAGCTCATATGAAGTCTTCTTGAACTTCTTGTGTAAGTAGAGACGGTTGATTGCATGACAAGCGGTGTTGACGGCTTCACTCCAAAAGAGATCCGACGTCTTGTACTCATCTAGCATTGTCCTTGCCATATCAAGAAGTGTCCGATTCTTCCTCTCTATTACACCATTTTGCTGAGGGGTGTATGCAGTTGAAAACTCATGCTTGATGCCCTCATCATCAAGAAACTCCTCAACTAGGGTGTTCTTGAATTCGGTCCCATTGTCACTTCTTATCTTCTTGATTGGAAGACCGAATTCCCTTTGTGCTCTTCTCACAAATGTTTTCACTTTTTCCTGTACCTGTGACTTATCAAAGACAAAGAACACCCAAGTGAAGCGAGAATAATCATCAATAATAACCAATCCATATTTGTTGCCCCTGATGCTAATGTAGGCAACCGGTCCAAAGAGATCCATATGTATCAACTCCAAAGGTTGAGTGGTGGTCATGATGCTCTTTAGTGGGTGTGGTACACCTACTTGCTTTCCGGCTTGGCAAGCGCTGCAAATCCTGTCTTTCTCAAATTGAACATTTGTTAGTCCGAGGATGTGATTGTCCTTTAAGAGTTTGGCCAAGTTCCTCATCCCAACATGAGCTAGTCGGCGGTGTCATAGCCAACCCATGCTAGATTTTGCCACTAAACAGGTCTCAAGCTTAGCCTTACTTTTGTTGAAATCAACTAAGTAAAGCTTGTTCTTGAGGTGGCCTGTAAAGACAATAGAGGAATCCTCCCTCTTAGAGACTTCCACACCCTTATCCGTGAAGAGACAATTGTAGCCCATCTCACACAATTGAGAAACGGACAGCAAGTTGTACTTCAAGGAATCTACATGTAAGACATTAGTAATTGAATGCTCAAGAGTTATAGCAACTTTACCAAGACCAATCACTTCCCCCTTTGAGTTATCACCAAATATGATGTTTTCATTTGAATTTGCTGTTGGGGAATATGATGAAAACGTACTCTTCTCTCCGGTCATATGATTTGTACAGCCACTGTCAAGCACCCAACTTGAACCACCGGAGGAGTATGCCTGCAAAACAAGTTTAGTTCCTTGTTTTAGGTCCCCAAACATTTTTGGGGCCTTGCATGTTAGTCACAAGAACTTTAGGAACCCAAATGGAAGTGTTAAGATAAACATTCTTCTCATTGCCAACATATTTGGCAATCACTTCTCCTTTGCTGTTGTTCTTCAATACAAAACAAGAACTCAAACTTTGTTGAGGTGCATGGGCCTTTGGTTGATAAGAATACTTGTTTGGAGTGGCCCAGATTGATTTCTTTGGTTTCTGCACCTCATTCTTCACCATGTAGGCCTGCTTCTTGGGCTTGTCATGAGCATTAGAAGAATAGGTGGCCTTCCCTTTTCTGTGGGAGGGCGGCACTGTCGCCCTTCACAGTGGCACTGCCGCCCTTAGGGGGCTATGCTGCTCGGGGCTGCTTTTGTGTCGTTGTCTGTGCAGGCCTCTCTGTACCTATTGTCCCTTTGCTCATGAACTGAACAAACTCATATCCATTCACTATCTTTCTTCCATTTGTTTTGCCTCCTTTTATATGCCCAAGTCCATCCTTGATGGAAGGATGTCTCCCTTTCTTGTATTGTGGCTTCTTTTGTTGATTCTCTTTGCCACTAACAGATTTCTTGTCCTCCATGCACTTTTCACCAAGCAAAGCATTGAGCCTAGTGATCTCCTTTTTCATTGCTTCCATGTTTGCAAGGTTAGTGGAATAAACATTCAAATCAAGATTATAACATTTTCCACAACCTTGACTAGTGGAGGGAGTAGAGGCATCACTTGCTTTGGGAAGATGTGAGTTGCTCTCCCAAAGAAGACTATATTGCTCCTCAAGTTCTTTATGCTTGCCATCCAAGCAACAATACTTTTTTGGAGAGCAATATGATCCTTCTTTAGGAGAGCATGGGCATCTTGCTCCTTGGCCAAGGCCTTGCGCAAGGTGTCCATCTCACTTCTCTCCAATGCAAGAGCTTCTTTGCAAGCAATATAGAGATCCTCTTGTTTAATTAGAGTTATTTCTCTAGATTCTAGCTTAGCTTGTGTTGCCTCTAAATCCTCCATTAGTTTGGAAATAAATAACTTGGTCTTTCTATCTAAATTTTTAGTTATGTTATTTATTTCCTCATCACTAGAGTCATCATCACTAGAGGAGTCACTAAGATCACTACTAGATATGTCACTAGGAGGAGAAGATTTGGGTTTGGACTTTGATTGTACCTTCTCACCCTTTGCCATAAGACAAATGTGAGGGCTGCTATCATCATCATCATCGGACAAGTTGTTGAAGAGTCTCGGTGTGGAAGATGTGTTGTGGACAGCCACGGTTGCCATCTTGACATCTTCCTCACTTGAGCTTTCCTTCGTTGAGTCCCATTCATGCCCAATGTGAGCTTCCCCCATGTACTTCTTGGTCTTCTTATGGTCAGCCTTGCTCTCTTTCTTGCCCTTGAAATATTTACTTTCCTTCTTCTTATATGGGCAATCAGCCACAAAGTGCTCGGTGCTTCCACAATTGTAGCATGTTCTTTTCTTCTTGTTTGGGAATCTTCTTTTCACTACTTTGTATCCTTCCTTCTTGATCCCCTTGCCATATCTCTTCATGAATAGAGCCATGTCACCTATCTCTTCATATTGTTCACCATCACTCTCAATCTCACTTGATGATGATGTTGGATCTTCTTCAACCTTGACTTGCTTGAGTGTCTTTGTCTTGCTTGAAGATGCTTGCTTGCTGCCCTTGGTCTTGCTAGCAGCTGATTGCTTGCTTGTTTTGTTGGCTTTGAGAGCAACTTCCTTGATCTTCATGCCTTCTAACTTGGCTTGCAACTCTCCAAGCTTTCTCCTCTCATTTGCCTCTTCTCTTTGCATGTCAAATGTCAACAATCTACCAAGTACATCATTTGGAATGAAGTACTCAAACTTCTTCTTGTCTCTAATTAAAGTGACCACGGTCTCATTTCTTGGTGAGTAGGCTTCTAGCATAATCTTCACAACCTTGTGATCAATGATGGAGAAGGGCCACAAGAGATATTTGATAGAATGATGATCCTAGTGGGCAAGATTAGAGGCTATGGATGTGATGAGCTTGATGATCACAAGGTTGTGAAGATTATGCTAGAAGCCTACTCACCAAGAAATGAGACCGTGGTCACTTTAATTAGAGACAAGAAGAAGTTTGAGTACTTCATTCCAAATGATGTACTTGGTAGATTGTTGACATTTGACATGCAAAGAGAAGAGGCAAATGAGAGGAGAAAGCTTGGAGAGTTGCAAGCCAAGTTAGAAGGCATGAAGATCAAGGAAGTTGCTCTCAAAGCCAACAAAACAAGCAAGCAATCAGCTGCTAGCAAGACCAAGGGCAGCAAGCAAGCATCTTCAAGCAAGACAAAGACACTCAAGCAAGTCAAGGTTGAAGAAGATCCAACATCATCATCAAGTGAGATTGAGAGTGATGGTGAACAATATGAAGAGATAGGTGACATGGCTCTATTCATGAAGAGATATGGCAAGGGGATCAAGAAGGAAGGATACAAAGTAGTGAAAAGAAGATTCCCAAACAAGAAGAAAAGAACATGCTACAATTGTGGAAGCACCGAGCACTTTGTGGCTGATTGCCCATATAAGAAGAAGGAAAGTAAATATTTCAAGGGCAAGAAAGAGAGCAAGGCTGACCATAAGAAGACCAAGAAGTACATGGGGGAAGCTCACATTGGGCATGAATGGGACTCAACGAAGGAAAGCTCAAGTGAGGAAGATGTCAAGATGGCAACCGTGGCTGTCCACAACACATCTTCCACACCGAGACTCTTCAACAACTTGTCCGATGATGATGATGATAGCAGCCCTCACATTTGTCTTATGGCAAAGGGTGAGAAGGTACAATCAAAGTCCAAACCCAAATCTTCTCCTCCTAGTGACATATCTAGTAGTGATCTTAGTGACTCCTCTAGTGATGATGACTCTAGTGATGAGGAAATAAATAACATAACTAAAAATTTAGATAGAAAGACCAAGTTATTTATTTCCAAACTAATGGAGGATTTAGAGGCAACACAAGCTAAGCTAGAATCTAGAGAAATAACTCTAATTAAACAAGAGGATCTCTATATTGCTTGCAAAGAAGCTCTTGCATTGGAGAGAAGTGAGATGGACACCTTGCGCAAGGCCTTGGCCAAGGAGCAAGATGCCCATGCTCTCCTAAAGAAGGATCATATTGCTCTCCAAAAAAGTATTGTTGCTTGGATGGCAAGCATAAAGAACTTGAGGAGCAATATAGTCTTCTTTGGGAGAGCAACTCACATCTTCCCAAAGCAAGTGATGCCTCTACTCCCTCCACTAGTCAAGGTTGTGGAAAATGTTATAATCTTGATTTGAATGTTTATTCCACTAACCTTGCAAACATGGAAGCAATGAAAAAGGAGATCACTAGGCTCAATGCTTTGCTTGGTGAAAAGTGCATGGAGGACAAGAAATCTGTTAGTGGCAAAGAGAATCAACAAAAGAAGCCACAATACAAGAAAGGGAGACATCCTTCCATCAAGGATGGACTTGGGCATATAAAAGGAGGCAAAACAAATGGAAGAAAGATAGTGAATGGATATGAGTTTGTTCAGTTCATGAGCAAAGGGACAATAGGTACAGAGAGGCCTGCACAGACAACGACACAAAAGCAGCCCCGAGCAGCATAGCCCCCTAAGGGCGGCAGTGCCACTGTGAAGGGCGACAGTGCCGCCCTCCCACAGAAAAGGGAAGGCCACCTATTCTTCTAATGCTCATGACAAGCCCAAGAAGCAGGCCTACATGGTGAAGAATGAGGTGCAGAAACCAAAGAAATCAATCTGGGCCACTCCAAACAAGTATTCTTATCAACCAAAGGCCCATGCACCTCAACAAAGTTTGAGTTCTTGTTTTGTATTGAAGAACAACAGCAAAGGAGAAGTGATTGCCAAATATGTTGGCAATGAGAAGAATGTTTATCTTAACACTTCCATTTGGGTTCCTAAAGTTCTTGTGACTAACATGCAAGGCCCCAAAAATGTTTGGGGACCTAAAACAAGGAACTAAACTTGTTTTGCAGGCATACTCCTCCGGTGGTTCAAGTTGGGTGCTTGACAGTGGCTGTACAAATCATATGACCGGAGAGAAGAGTACGTTTTCATCATATTCCCCAACAGCAAATTCAAATGAAAACATCATATTTGGTGATAACTCAAAGGGGGAAGTGATTGGTCTTGGTAAAGTTGCTATAACTCTTGAGCATTCAATTACTAATGTCTTACATGTAGATTCCTTGAAGTACAACTTGCTGTCCGTTTCTCAATTGTGTGAGATGGGCTACAATTGTCTCTTCACGGATAAGGGTGTGGAAGTCTCTAAGAGGGAGGATTCCTCTATTGTCTTTACAGGCCACCTCAAGAACAAGCTTTACTTAGTTGATTTCAACAAAAGTAAGGCTAAGCTTGAGACCTGTTTAGTGGCAAAATCTAGCATGGGTTGGCTATGACACCGCCGACTAGCTCATGTTGGGATGAGGAACTTGGCCAAACTCTTAAAGGACAATCACATCCTCGGACTAACAAATGTTCAATTTGAGAAAGACAGGATTTGCAGCGCTTGCCAAGCCGGAAAGCAAGTAGGTGTACCACACCCACTAAAGAGCATCATGACCACCACTCAACCTTTGGAGTTGATACATATGGATCTCTTTGGACCGGTTGCCTACATTAGCATCAGGGGCAACAAATATGGATTGGTTATTATTGATGATTATTCTCGCTTCACTTGGGTGTTCTTTGTCTTTGATAAGTCACAGGTACAGGAAAAAGTGAAAACATTTGTGAGAAGAGCACAAAGGGAATTCGGTCTTCCAATCAAGAAGATAAGAAGTGACAATGGGACCGAATTCAAGAACACCCTAGTTGAGGAGTTTCTTGATGATGAGGGCATCAAGCATGAGTTTTCAACTGCATACACCCCTCAGCAAAATGGTGTAATAGAGAGGAAGAATCGGACACTTCTTGATATGGCAAGGACAATGCTAGATGAGTACAAGACGTCGGATCTCTTTTGGAGTGAAGCCGTCAACACCGCTTGTCATGCAATCAACCGTCTCTACTTACACAAGAAGTTCAAGAAGACTTCATATGAGCTCCTAACCGGTAACAAACCAAAGGTGTCATACTTTAGAGTGTTTGGGTGCAAGTGTTTCATACTTAACAAACGGCCCAAAACCTCTAAATTTGCACCTAAAGTTGATGAAGGCATTCTTCTTGGTTATGGATCAAATGAGCATGCCTATCGTGTCTTCAACAAAACCTTGGGCAGAGTTGAAGTCACGGTAGATGTGACATTTGATGAATCTAATGGCTGTCAAGTGGAGCTAGTTGATTCAAGTGTTGTAGGAAAGGAGGATCCACCATGTGAGGCAATCAAGCAAATGGCTACCGATGATATTAGGCCACTAGAAGATCAAGCCACTGATGATGACGGTCCTCAAGATGTTGCTGTACAACCTTCCGCTGACATACTCAACCAACAAGGCCAGCACACACCTGCTGAAAAACAGCAGGACGGCAATGCCGCCCCTACTGCAACAGCAGCAACACCACCAGCTTCAGCTACACCACTTCCGGGGCTGAATCTAGAGCCCATCTTTGAACAAGAAGGAGCTGAAAGTCCAGAAGAAGAGCAAGGAGGTGTTGAGCATCCAAGGCTACGACAAACTATACAACGGGATCATCCTGTTGACAACATCCTTGGGAGCATTCGAAAGGGGGTAACAACTTGTTCACATTTAGCAAACTTTTGCCAATTTCACTCGTTTGTTTCCTCTTTGGAACCTCTCATGGTAGATCAAGCACTTGGAGATCCGGATTGGGTCATGGCTATGCAAGAAGAGCTCAACAACTTCAAGAGAAATCAAGTATGGACTTTGGTGGAAAGACCCAATACCAATGTCATAGGCACCAAGTGGGTTTTCCGCAATAAGCAAGATGAGAATGGCGTGGTGACAAGGAACAAGGCAAGATTGGTGGCCCAAGGCTTCACTCAAGTAGAGGGCTTAGACTTTGAAGAAACATATGCACCGGTAGCAAGACTTGAAGCAATTCAAATGCTTCTAGCTTTTGCTGCCATCATGACTTCAAGCTATACCAAATGGATGTCAAGGGTGCATTCCTCAACGGCCCAATACAAGATTTGGTGTATGTGGAGCAGCCACCGGGTTTTGAAGATCCAAGTTCCCAAACCATGTCTACAAGCTCCAAAAGGCGCTCTATGGGCTTAAGCAAGCACCAAGAGCATGGTATGAATGCCTTAAGGAATTCTTGCTCAAACAAGGCTTTGAAATAGGCAAAGCCGATCCTACTCTCTTTACACATAAAGTTGGAAATGATTTATTTGTATGACAAATATATGTTGATGACATAATATTTGGTAGTACTAACCATGTGTATGTTGAGGAGTTTAGTAGGATCATGACCAAAAGATTGAGATGTCCATGATGGGTGAGCTGAAGTTCTTCCTTGGTTTTCAAATCAAGCAATGAAGGAAGGGACTTTCTTATGCCAAACCAAGTACACCCATGATATGCTCAAGAAGTTTGACATGGTGGATGCCAAGCCTATCAAAACTCCCATGCCAACCAATGGACATCCTGATCTAAATGAAGAAGGCAAAGCCGTGGACATAAAGGTATATCGTTCCATGATCGGCTCACTTCTCTACTTATGTGCATCTAGGCCGGACATAATGCTTAGTGTGTGCATGTGTGCTAGATTTCAAGCCAACCCGAAAGAGTGTCACTTAGTGGCTGTTAAGAGAATCTTGAGATATTTAGTACACACTCCTAACCTTGGCTTGTGGTATCCCAAGGGCTCCAAGTTCAATCTACTTGGGTATTCAGATTCTGATTACGCCGGTTGCAAAGTAGATAGAAAAAGCACTTCGGGGACATGTCAATTCCTTGGATGATCCCTAGTGTCTTAGAGTTCTAAAAAGCAAAATTGTGTAGCCCTTTCCACAACAGAGGCCGAGTATATTGCAGCCAGTGCATGTTGTGCACAACTACTTTGGATGAGGCAAACCCTTCGTGATTTTGGATGTCAATTTACCAAAATTCCATTATTGTGTGACAATGAAAGTGCCATAAGCTTGCAAAAATCCCGTAAG
>JAHUYU010000141.1:0-31566 GCA_030439765.1 Tripidium arundinaceum
ACAGGAAAGTTAGGCGAGGACGACGCCGGGCCGCGCGAGAGGCAAAGGGAATTCGGGAGTGGGAGGCGCAGGGCGGCACTAAATAGCAGCAGCGCGCGGCTGCGGCGGTAGCGTTATTGCGAAGCGGAGTGAGCAGTGGCCGGCTGTGGTATACAAACACAAGGACAGACAACCGGACTGGCTAGTGCTGGTGGCGGCGGGTGGCAGGTCTCCACCTCAGCTGTGACACACACACACACACACACACACTGTGCCTGGCGTGGTGACAGTGGTGTACTGGTGTGGTACTCCGTGCTCCTGTATCTGGCTAGCAGCTTGGGCCTTGGGGTGCTCTCGATCGGCAGCTCGGGCCTGGACCCCGGCGCCGGGCACCGGCAGTGCCTGCCTTCTCGTTGGCAGTTGCTGTGTGACAGAACTGAGGCCGGGAGGCCGGGGACGGTGCGTGGGATTCCCAGCCCCAGCCCAGGCCGGCCGGCCAGCCGCTTTATGGCTTGTTCCGATCTGGCGCGGCACCAAAAGCGGCGAGCAGTCCACGCGGCCGTGCTGTGCCTGCCCCTGCCGTCTGCCCGTCTGCCGTTGCCGGTTGCCGTGCCGCCCCCACCCCACCAATCATTTCCCCTTCATTCCGGACGCCGCGGCCCCATGCCATGCCATTTTGTCCCTGCTCGCCTTCGCCTAGCTGCTCCAGTCGCTCCATCCCAAGTTCCCAACGCATGCTGCTCTGCCATCCGCTGCTACTGCTGGTGGTTGGGCACTTCGGCGTCCTGCGCAGCACGCCGTCCTCCTCCCCATTCTCGGACCGGTGAGGCCTCTTCTTTTTTCAGAGAAACCTACAGGCTGCCGGAGCCTGAACTGTCTAGCGTGCGTGCGAGTGACCCGTCCTGCTTCGAGCGAGCCCCTTTTGCCGTGGATTCGCGCTGCCTGCCGTTGGTATCGCGAAGGGTTCTGCTTGCCGGACGCCGGATGCTTCTTGGGACCAGAATCTGGGCCCGCTCCGCTACAGCCGAGCAAGATTTGGGAAATCTGCCGCCAATGCGGATGCTTCGAACGGTTCCCGTTGTTCAGGCAGGGTTTTCTTATTCCCGGCGCCGGACCGGACAGGGACACCCCTGCTCTGCTCTGCCACAGGCCTCACTGCTAAACTTGCCTCACTGCCAGACTTACAGTCGGCAACTCGGCATACCCTTGATTCACTTCATCAAGACGCCACGCTGCATCTGTTACGGGTTGTAAATGTACCACGCGAGATGAGAAAAGCAACGTCTTGCAATTCCATCTCCTGTGTTCGTGTCACTGTCATTTGCTAGATGATCAACAGGTACATGTCACCTCTCTTGGTTTCTTTAAGGACGATTATTAAGGCCTGCTCTTTTTTTGAAGCCGATACATGCGTGCGTGGTGGCGGTGCCAATCAATCATCTAGTTTCGACTACTAATAATTGGACGTAAAATTCAGAATCATCAGGCCGTCGCGATATCATTAATGAGCTGTGGCGAGCATAGGTTTGTGTTGCCTCGTTGCCATCGGTAAAAGCCATCTAGAGGAGGAGCAGAGGCCGATTTGAACCGGAGTAGTAGGGCCATGCATGCATCATGCATATTATTATGCAATTATTTATGCATGAAAAAGGGTGTTCGTCTTTTCCTTTCCATGAAAGATTTTGTGGTAAATTCGATGGCTTTATCTTATACAGTACAGATAGATCTCATTTTCTCGAACCTATAAAGACTCCAAGCAAGCAAGTTGTCATGTTGGACGCAGACCAGACGAATCAGGAGGTGGCGTGCAACTTTGCAAGCTAGCGTACGCACGCACGCCGCCGATTTTACCAACAACCAGCCACCACTAGTTTCTTCAGCCCGTACAACTCCATTCTTCTACTGGATTGGATTAGACCGTCAAATACATTAGAATAATCTATAGAAAAAAAAATCATTCTTAATGTCCAAGTGTCAAACTTTATTCGCAACCTGATGACCGGTTAAAGGCATGCATGCATCGTACCCTGACTCTGAAGATTGGTGCTCGGTGAACTCCAAAAGTTAACTGAACTTTGAAGACTTGAAGTTCCGTTGTGATCATATATCTAGGAATTCTGAAGTTGGTATATCTTTCTGCGTCCTTAAGGGAAAGACATTCGTGCAAAACGAGCTGCCCATTTCTTCTTTTTCTTTGCTGGGCCCTCCTGGTGTGTCCTTGGTGGGCCACCATGCGTAGCTAGCATCCGAATGTCCGGACGCTAGCCCCGTCCGAACGCCTACACCAGCCTGCCGCGTGGTCCGTCCTGACTGCTGCGCCTCACCTTCTCCTGCGTGCCCGTCCCAGCGTCGAGCATCCACCTGCACATTCTGGTCCCTCAGTCTCACATACGCCAACAACGGCCTCTCTCTACATCATGCGGTTGTAGGAGTGGCAGTAATTTTTTCTCCGCATGCACGGGCCCACGCGGATGCGCTCGGAAGGATGCACGCCCCGTCTACAACTATTGCGCCTGTATGTCCGCCCTCGCATGTCGCATGCAACTGCTGCGCCATACACGTCATGCACGTACACATGCAGCTACGCCATATGCATGTTGATGTGCATGCTGGTGGGGATCATGCAACATGCCCATTGACGCGCCACACGCTCGCTTCGCTTGCCACGCATGTGGGGACGGCTATGCCCACGGGGACCGCATCTGCATGCGCATACTTTCTACGCTTGCAAATGTTGCAACATGAAAGCACTTCTACAATATACGTCTGAAATAGGTGAAATATTTACAAACAGCGTTTGCAGCATATGTGTACATCAACTGCAACATCTAGGTAAACACACTTGCAACATGCGTCTGAAACAGATGAAACATTTTGAATACACACTTGCAATATATGTCTGAAACATATGCAACATCCAGATAAAATACTTGCCAGTAGCAACATAGGTCTAAAACAGATGAAACATTTGAAACACACACTTGCAACATACATCTATAGCCACTGCAACATATGCAATATCCAAATAAAACACTTGCAACATACGTTTGAAACAGCTGAAACATTTGAAACACACACTTGCACCTCACGCGGTCGCACCAGACCCGCCTCGCGCCGTGTGCCCCTGCGTCGCTCGCCTCGTGTCGTGCGCCCTGCACATCGCGCCTGGCACGGTCGCATCAGACCTGCCTCGCACTGCGTGCGCCCCATGCCTCGCGCCTCGCGCCGTGCACCTCGCCCGTGCCTTGTGCCGTCCACGGCTCGCGCCCCCGCTCGCGCCTCGCGCCGCCCATGCCTCGCGCTGCACTTCCTCGCACCGCGTCAACTAGCCTCCATTGGGCGGCAGCAAGTAGATGAGCACATGCTACAACCGTATATTTCACGCGTTTCAGATATATGTTGCATATGTTTCATCTGGATATTGCAAAAGTAGATCTAGTATTGTATATGTTGCAATGGTTATACACGTATGTTGCAAGTGTGTGTTTCAAATGTTTCAGCTGTTTCAAACGTATGTTGCAAGTGTTTTATTTGGATATTGCATATGTTGCAGTGGCTATAGATGTATGTTGCAAGTGTGTGTTTCAAATGTTTCATCTGTTTTAGACCTATGTTGCTACTGGCAAGTATTTTATCTGGATGTTGCATATGTTTCAGACATATATTGCAAGTGTGTATTCAAAATGTTTCATCTGTTTCAGACGCATGTTGCAAGTGTGTTTACCTAGATGTTGCAGTTGATGTACACATATGCTGCAAACGCTGTTTGTAAATATTTCACCTATTTCAGACGTATATTGTAGAAGTGCTTTCATGTTGCAACATTTGCAAGCGTAGAAAGTATGCGCATGCAGATGCGGTCCCCGTGGGCATAGCCGTCCCCACATGCGTGGCAAGCGAAGCGAGCGTGTGGCGCGTCAATGGGCATGTTGCATGATCCCCACCAGCATGCACATCAACATGCATATGGCGTAGCTGCATGTGTACGTGCATGACGTGTATGGCGCAGCAGTTGCATGCGACATGCGAGGGCGGACATACAGGCGCAATAGTTGTAGACGGGGCGTGCATCCTTCCGAGCGCATCCGCGTGGGCCCGTGCATGCGGAGAAAAAATTACTGCCACTCCTACAACCGCATGATGTAGAGAGAGGCCGTTGTTGGCGTATGTGAGACTGAGGGACCAGAATGTGCAGGTGGATGCTCGACGCTGGGACGGGCACGCAGGAGAAGGTGAGGCGCAGCAGTCAGGACGGACCACGCGGCAGGCTGGTGTAGGCGTTCGGACGGGGCTAGCGTCCGGACATTCGGATGCTAGCTACGCATGGTGGCCCACCAAGGACACACCAGGAGGGCCCAGCAAAGAAAAAGAAGAAATGGGCAGCTCGTTTTGCACGAATGTCTTTCCCTTAAGGACGCAGAAAGATATACCAACTTCAGAATTCCTAGATATATGATCACAACGGAACTTCAAGTCTTCAAAGTTCAGTTAACTTTTGGAGTTCACCGAGCACCAATCTTCAGAGTCAGGGTACGATGCATGCATGCCTTTAACCGGTCATCAGGTTGCGAATAAAGTTTGACACTTGGACATTAAGAATGATTTTTTTTTCTATAGATTATTCTAATGTATTTGACGGTCTAATCCAATCCAGTAGAAGAATGGAGTTGTACGGGCTGAAGAAACTAGTGGTGGCTGGTTGTTGGTAAAATCGGCGGCGTGCGTGCGTACGCTAGCTTGCAAAGTTGCACGCCACCTCCTGATTCGTCTGGTCTGCGTCCAACATGACAACTTGCTTGCTTGGAGTCTTTATAGGTTCGAGAAATGAGATCTATCTGTACTGTATAAGATAAAGCCATCGAATTTACCACAAAATCTTTCATGGAAAGGAAAAGACGAACACCCTTTTTCATGCATAAATAATTGCATAATAATATGCATGATGCATGCATGGCCCTACTACTCCGGTTCAAATCGGCCTCTGCTCCTCCTCTAGATGGCTTTTACCGATGGCAACGAGGCAACACAAACCTATGCTCGCCACAGCTCATTAATGATATCGCGACGGCCTGATGATTCTGAATTTTACGTCCAATTATTAGTAGTCGAAACTAGATGATTGATTGGCACCGCCACCACGCACGCATGTATCGGCTTCAAAAAAAGAGCAGGCCTTAATAATCGTCCTTAAAGAAACCAAGAGAGGTGACATGTACCTGTTGATCATCTAGCAAATGACAGTGACACGAACACAGGAGATGGAATTGCAAGACGTTGCTTTTCTCATCTCGCGTGGTACATTTACAACCCGTAACAGATGCAGCGTGGCGTCTTGATGAAGTGAATCAAGGGTATGCCGAGTTGCCGACTGTAAGTCTGGCAGTGAGGCAAGTTTAGCAGTGAGGCCTGTGGCAGAGCAGAGCAGGGGTGTCCCTGTCCGGTCCGGCGCCGGGAATAAGAAAACCCTGCCTGAACAACGGGAACCGTTCGAAGCATCCGCATTGGCGGCAGATTTCCCAAATCTTGCTCGGCTGTAGCGGAGCGGGCCCAGATTCTGGTCCCAAGAAGCATCCGGCGTCCGGCAAGCAGAACCCTTCGCGATACCAACGGCAGGCAGCGCGAATCCACGGCAAAAGGGGCTCGCTCGAAGCAGGACGGGTCACTCGCACGCACGCTAGACAGTTCAGGCTCCGGCAGCCTGTAGGTTTCTCTGAAAAAAGAAGAGGCCTCACCGGTCCGAGAATGGGGAGGAGGACGGCGTGCTGCGCAGGACGCCGAAGTGCCCAACCACCAGCAGTAGCAGCGGATGGCAGAGCAGCATGCGTTGGGAACTTGGGATGGAGCGACTGGAGCAGCTAGGCGAAGGCGAGCAGGGACAAAATGGCATGGCATGGGGCCGCGGCGTCCGGAATGAAGGGGAAATGATTGGTGGGGTGGGGGCGGCACGGCAACCGGCAACGGCAGACGGGCAGACGGCAGGGGCAGGCACAGCACGGCCGCGTGGACTGCTCGCCGCTTTTGGTGCCGCGCCAGATCGGAACAAGCCATAAAGCGGCTGGCCGGCCGGCCTGGGCTGGGGCTGGGAATCCCACGCACCGTCCCCGGCCTCCCGGCCTCAGTTCTGTCACACAGCAACTGCCAACGAGAAGGCAGGCACTGCCGGTGCCCGGCGCCGGGGTCCAGGCCCGAGCTGCCGATCGAGAGCACCCCAAGGCCCAAGCTGCTAGCCAGATACAGGAGCACGGAGTACCACACCAGTACACCACTGTCACCACGCCAGGCACAGTGTGTGTGTGTGTGTGTGTGTCACAGCTGAGGTGGAGACCTGCCACCCGCCGCCACCAGCACTAGCCAGTCCGGTTGTCTGTCCTTGTGTTTGTATACCACAGCCGGCCACTGCTCACTCCGCTTCGCAATAACGCTACCGCCGCAGCCGCGCGCTGCTGCTATTTAGTGCCGCCCTGCGCCTCCCACTCCCGAATTCCCTTTGCCTCTCGCGCGGCCGGCGTCGTCCTCGCCTAACTTTCCTGTGACCTCCTCCACTCCTCACTCCTCCCTGCTCGTCTTCTCTTCTCCGTCGCCTGGCCGCTGACCCGCCGCGTCGAGACATGTCGAACGCGAAGGTGAGCCTGCCCTTTTCTCCATCTCTGTGCATTGCATTCCCCTCGTCTGTTCTAAGCCGCCAGAGCAAGCGGATGAACTGGTGTGCTGTCGACCATGCGTGTGTGCAGAAAATCGTGGTGAAGCTGGACTTGCACGACAACAAGGACAAGCAGAAGGCGCTCAAGGCCGTCTCCGTGCTCGTCGGTACGTATCACGATTCACAGCGGATGTTGCTCTGCTTCCAAACGATCGAGTAGTGGTAGTAACGACGGTTGTCTTGTGGTAGGCATCGACGCCATATCGGTGGACATGGCGGCGCACAAGATGACGGTGATCGGGACGGTGGACCCGGTGGATGTGGTGAGCAAGCTGCGCAGCAAGTCCTGGGCCGCCCACATCGACTCCATCGGCCCCGCCAAGGAGCCCGAGAAGAAGGAGGAGAAGAAGGACGGCGGCGGCGAGAAGAAGGACGGCGAGGGCAAGAAGGAGGAAGGGGACGGCGGAAAGAAGGACGGCGAAGGCAAGAAGGAGGAAGGCGACGGCAAGAAGGACGGCGAGGGAAAGAAGGAGGACGGCGAGGGCAAGAAGGAGGATGACGGCATAGAAGGAGGAGGACGGCAAGAAGGACGACAAGAAGGAGGAAGGGGAGAAGAAGCCCGCCGCGGTGGCCCCTCCATGGATGCACCAGCTACCGCCGCAGTACACGCACATGCTCACCGCCGACTACATGAACCAGTACCACCGCCCCCCGCCGCCGCCGCCGGTGTACCACCCGTACGTGCCGCCGCCGCCGCAGCAGTACTACTACATGCGCAACATGAGCATGGAGGAGAACCCCAACTCCTGCGCCATCTTGTGAAGCAATCCCCACGGAGACGGAATCCCCGCCGCCGCCCGGCCGCTTTCTCGCGCTGCATGAGCCCCTCGCGCGCGAACGTAGTACGTACGTGTCCTGTCCCGTCCATCCATGTGTACATCCGTCGTGTAGTCGTGTTACTATTATATATGATGAGAAGACAGACGAATCAAACTACTACTAGCTTTATTTGTGAGTCCAAACTATAGCTGCCACTGCCGATTCATGAATGAATCTGTAACTGGATTCTCTGTGAGACTGTGACGATCTTTGGGTGGTCGTGGTGGTGGTCGTCGTCGTAGTGCGTGCATCGGCGCCATCTTTTTCTCTCCTTTGATTTGATGAAGCAACGAGATGAGTGAGTGAATGAATGGGAGCCAGAAACAGAAACAGAGGGAGAAAGAGTGATGGATGGGTCAGAGGAGCGTCTTGGAGGGAGGAATATGCGGTGCATGATCGTTGGCCGGCGACGCACGCATGTGAGGGCTGCAAAAAAACTCTGCTTTTCTCGCCAGGATCATTGCGTTGCATTGGCGCCACAATAATGCATGGAAGAAACCGTGGCAGCTTGTTTATTTTGCCATTGCCAGGCATGCATGCACCCGTAGCTAGCTAGCTACTAGATGCATGTGTTTTTCTGCAGATTGTTCCTCGTCGTACGTTTATGTCTGTATTTCATAATTTTGGGCCATATCATCATCGTTTTTGGCCATTTCTTTGAGGGACGAAGAGAAGACATTCGTACTAACAGACATGGAAAATGTGGAGCTGGTGGCGGGGAGATCACCACGCCGTACGATTTTCTAGCCTGTGTGGCCTGCGCGAATCGGTGTCATGGCCATGTGACAAGCTGGACGTGCCGCTTTTTTCGAATTCGATGGGTGGCACGAATGTATCTGTCGGTGCCTCTGAATTTCAGGGATTAGCAGTAGTAGTTCACAACCAGCTCCCTGTTGTTTGTTCCCCGTATGATTTTGGATGAAAAGCGTCAGAGGCATTTGAACTATCTTCATAAATCTGGCACGAGAATAAGAATGCAGGTTGGTAAATAGATGGGTACAAAAACGAAAAGCGAACATGACGCTGGAGCAAAGCAAGCAGAAGCAGGCAGGCAAGACGCCGACGCATCTGAATTGTTTTTTTTTTAACATTACGTCAGCCTCTGGCGCCGTGGCTCGTGCCGCTCGTCCGCGTTTGACACGTCCCTCTCCTGCCTGCGCAAGCGCTGCGTCACGCCAGGCTACCTAACAAATCGATTGCTCTAATCCACCACGATTAGTCCATTGTGCGCGTGGAGAAGACGCGAGGACGGCGGCGGACCCAGCTCGGCATGGCATCCATGGTTGCAACTGCAAAGGCGCGCAGCTTTCAGAGCAGGGGACGGCTGATAAGCCCCGTTGACTGATTTGTTGTGAGAGAAAAATATTATACCATGACTGATAAGCCAGGCTAATAAGTTTAAGAGAACATGGCGTAAGAAAGCGAGAGGACACCAAGTTGGCACCGAGCCCAACCATTACATGACTAGCTCGTGCCTCGTGGATCATTACTCGGCCAGCACTTGATTAGTTAGAGCCTAGCTTAGCTCGTGGATTCCACGGTTAAAAACGGTTGCCTTGCCTTGCCCCCAAAAGGAGGCTCTTTTGAGATCTTGTACGCTTGTTTATGAAGCACAGAGGTAGCAGCAACAAGGCATGGCGCCGTCGCCAGGGCTCACATAAAAAGGTTGGTGCCGTATCGGCATTTTCCAACCCTTGGCGTCGCGTTGGCGTCCGTGGTCCGTCCGCGTCGGCAGTTTGTTTGGGGCTCTCGATCTCCGGCCCCGTGCCAATGCCAGGCTGCCCAGCCGTTGCCGTCAAAGTTTTCGGTGCGGGTGACTCGGATGACCCCGACGTCTCTACGCCGCGCGCCGCCCCTGAGGACAGCCGGTCTCCCGGCGGCACCGGCAGCCTCCTGGATCGCCTTTCAACAGCTTGTCCAAAACGAGAGGCGGCTTTCTTTCATGTCAACGTTCTTTCTTCTCCGGCACAGGCACAGGGCCTCAGGCTATCCGCACTCATGGACCTCTATATTTATCCTCTATACGTCCTAGTCAGCAAGATTCTCTCATCTATACTCGATTCTCCCGCACTCATCCATCATCTATATCATCCTCTATCCACTCTATCCACTGTGGGACCCACTTGTTACTTTATCTAAATATATCCATGTGTGATCTAGTTTTGAAAGATTTATTGAGACAAATTTAATGGTGCAATCGAAATTTAATTTGGATTTT
This sequence comes from Tripidium arundinaceum, assembly GCA_030439765.1. NCBI lineage: Eukaryota > Viridiplantae > Streptophyta > Magnoliopsida > Poales > Poaceae > Tripidium > Tripidium arundinaceum. The sequence continues at coordinate 9,717 of JAHUYU010000141.1, forward strand.
TGGTTTGTGAGTTATAGCTTTTTTTCCTTTATTTAGCTAGTGGGGCCCGCCACTGCCCACTATAAAGTAAGCACTGTACTACTCTAAATATAGAGTGAGAGAAAAGATAGAGTATCGTTTTAGAGTACCCAGTGTAGCCGTTTTTACTCTATATTTATACTTAAAACTTCCCTACGGACAGTCTTATCAGCCATTAATGGGGGACATGGCTGCCTGCAGTGGCGACGGACGGGAGCTTGGCTCTGGTTCCGTGAGGCCCTCGTGTTCTCGTGCATGATCCGGTATGCGAAAAAGAATCTGTCTTCCTCGCGTTCGGTACGGTTTTCCGGGTTTCCCCGTCCGGATGGTCAGAAACAGAGGAGATCCCGGGGAAACTGGCCTGACCTCTGCGCGCGCGTGCGGACGTGCGGTGGTCGGTGGCGATGGCGACGCGTGGAATTGCCATCGCCATTCGCCAATGGGGTTAAAAACAAAACTCCGCCGCTACCTGCTGCAGTTTTTATCTACCCACTCTCGCTGTCGCGCAGGAAACGGGATAGGTGACCGAGCGAGTAGGCGTGCTAGGTGCCACGGCCATCTGGAACGCTGCCGTTTTTTTTCTGGCTGACTGGCTCCTCCAAAATCCGCGTCGCTAGAACTCAACGGCAGACAGTGCCCTGTGCACCATAGTCACAAAGTTTATGGGTCCATAGGGTCGCGGTACGTGGTACGCTACTTGCGAGAGATTTTTACACTTCGGATCGAAAATGAACCCGTGAATCTGGGTCGGGGTCGATGAACCCAGGTCGAGGGTCGAAGGTGGTGAACCCGTTTTATGTGACTATGCTGTGCACTGCCACCTCCAGGTTACTTGTGTCGCCAAGCCACGGATTGGGGGCGTCAGAGAGGCTTCAAGATTGCCTCCAACACGATCAGTGGCCTGCCAAGCAACTGTAGATACACGATGGAGCCACGGAGGTTGGCCAATGAAAAGCTCACTTTTTCTTCGCCGGAAATCGGTGCCGGGGTTTGGATGATTGTACTGACCAGTGACCACTGACGAATAACTACGGAAGATGCCACTGTTCCTGCTATTAGTCGCTGCAACCACCAGCTCCACGCCTTTCAGATCGCTGTCATTGCATTCTAGCCATCTGCGAGAAGGCGACGCAAATATTCCCATCCATGCAGCGTCGGATTCGATGCGACATGCACAGCATTTTCGAAATTAAAGGGCAGCTAGTGCAAGTGCTTCTTAGAAGAAAAAAAATACTAGTATACACTAATAATGCAATAATAACAACAGTATTTTGATTAAAATTAAAAAAAAGTCGTGCGCCCTAGCTAAGGGTCTATTTAATTTATATCTATTAGTACTAATATAATAGCTAGCATCTAAAAATAGTAGTAAGGATCTAACAATAGACTTGCTAACTATTAGAAACTAGAGATACTAAAGGGGTGTTTGGTTGGAGTTAAAGTTTAACAAATAGTGTAGCACTTTCGTCTTATTTGACAAAAAGTTTCCAATCTTGGACTAATTAGGTTTAATAGATTCGTCTCGTAAATTACTCCTAATCTGTGCCGACATGCATGCAATTAGTTTACATTTAGTACTCCATGCATTTGAGGGAACATTGATGTGATGGGAGTTAAACTTTAACACACTCAAACCAAACGGGGCCTAAAGTGGAGAGGTACTAATATGTGTTAATATAATAGTGTATCCAACTACTCCCTCAGTCAAAAAAAAAGTGATGTTCTTTGATTTAAAATTTGTCCCAAAAAAAAGATGTCTTGAGCTCTAGACACGCTTTTGGCCCACAGGAAGTCTGCATGTGTTCCATGTAGCGCATGTTAATTAGGCAAGTAAAGCACAGGTCATCCTTTTTTAAGGGAATCAAGTCCAACAAACCAAGGGTATTAGGGACATTTCTCGTCTCCACTAATCTGTCTGAAAAATACTAGAATATCACTTTTTTTGGACAGAGGGAGTACATATTACTAGTTAGGATTTATTAGCTAAATAGCCAGCTAAATATTAGCATCAGTAGAACTAAACATAGTCTACGTAAAGATAAAGATATAAATCATAGACGCATATATTCAAATTACCTCACATAGATCGTCGATGTACATGACTGATGCTCCTACAAATTAAAGATGCTTTCAACTACCAACCCAATCCTTAACGATACAAGAAGATCGATGCTTTTCAAAAGCCAAAGTCGTAGTACCAAATGTAGCATGATCAAAATTAGAAATGAAGATGACGGAGACCGAGAGCTTCAGCTATCCCACTATCATCAGTCATGTACATCGACGATCTATGTGAGGTAATTTGAATATATGCGTCTATGATTTATATCTTTATCTTTACGTAGACTATGTTTAGTTCTACTGATGCTAATATTTAGCTGGCTATTTAGCTAATAAATCCTAACTAGTAATATGTACTCCCTCTGTCCAAAAAAAGTGATATTCTAGTATTTTTCAGACAGATTAGTGGAGACGAGAAATGTCCCTAATACCCTTGGTTTGTTGGACTTGATTCCCTTAAAAAAGGATGACCTGTGCTTTACTTGCCTAATTAACATGCGCTACATGGAACACATGCAGACTTCCTGTGGGCCAAAAGCGTGTCTAGAGCCCTCCAAGACATCTTTTTTTTGGGACAAATTTTAAATCAAAGAACATCACTTTTTTTTTGACTGAGGGAGTAGTTGGATACACTATTATATTAACACATATTAGTACCTCTCCACTTTAGGCCCCGTTTGGTTTGAGTGTGTTAAAGTTTAACTCCCATCACATCAATGTTCCCTCAAATGCATGGAGTACTAAATGTAAACTAATTGCATGCATGTCGGCACAGATTAGGAGTAATTTACGAGACGAATCTATTAAACCTAATTAGTCCAAGATTGGAAACTTTTTGTCAAATAAGACGAAAGTGCTACACTATTTGTTAAACTTTAACTCCAACCAAACACCCCTTTAGTATCTCTAGTTTCTAATAGTTAGCAAGTCTATTGTTAGATCCTTACTACTATTTTTAGATGCTAGCTATTATATTAGTACTAATAGATATAAATTAAATAGACCCTTAGCTAGGGCGCACGACTTTTTTTTAATTTTAATCAAAATACTGTTGTTATTATTGCATTATTAGTGTATACTAGTATTTTTTTTCTTCTAAGAAGCACTTGCACTAGCTGCCCTTTAATTTCGAAAATGCTGTGCATGTCGCATCGAATCCGACGCTGCATGGATGGGAATATTTGCGTCGCCTTCTCGCAGATGGCTAGAATGCAATGACAGCGATCTGAAAGGCGTGGAGCTGGTGGTTGCAGCGACTAATAGCAGGAACAGTGGCATCTTCCGTAGTTATTCGTCAGTGGTCACTGGTCAGTACAATCATCCAAACCCCGGCACCGATTTCCGGCGAAGAAAAAGTGAGCTTTTCATTGGCCAACCTCCGTGGCTCCATCGTGTATCTACAGTTGCTTGGCAGGCCACTGATCGTGTTGGAGGCAATCTTGAAGCCTCTCTGACGCCCCCAATCCGTGGCTTGGCGACACAAGTAACCTGGAGGTGGCAGTGCACAGCATAGTCACATAAAACGGGTTCACCACCTTCGACCCTCGACCTGGGTTCATCGACCCCGACCCAGATTCACGGGTTCATTTTCGATCCGAAGTGTAAAAATCTCTCGCAAGTAGCGTACCACGTACCGCGACCCTATGGACCCATAAACTTTGTGACTATGGTGCACAGGGCACTGTCTGCCGTTGAGTTCTAGCGACGCGGATTTTGGAGGAGCCAGTCAGCCAGAAAAAAACGGCAGCGTTCCAGATGGCCGTGGCACCTAGCACGCCTACTCGCTCGGTCACCTATCCCGTTTCCTGCGCGACAGCGAGAGTGGGTAGATAAAAACTGCAGCAGGTAGCGGCGGAGTTTTGTTTTTAACCCCATTGGCGAATGGCGATGGCAATTCCACGCGTCGCCATCGCCACCGACCACCGCACGTCCGCACGCGCGCGCAGAGGTCAGGCCAGTTTCCCCGGGATCTCCTCTGTTTCTGACCATCCGGACGGGGAAACCCGGAAAACCGTACCGAACGCGAGGAAGACAGATTCTTTTTCGCATACCGGATCATGCACGAGAACACGAGGGCCTCACGGAACCAGAGCCAAGCTCCCGTCCGTCGCCACTGCAGGCAGCCATGTCCCCCATTAATGGCTGATAAGACTGTCCGTAGGGAAGTTTTAAGTATAAATATAGAGTAAAAACGGCTACACTGGGTACTCTAAAACGATACTCTATCTTTTCTCTCACTCTATATTTAGAGTAGTACAGTGCTTACTTTATAGTGGGCAGTGGCGGGCCCCACTAGCTAAATAAAGGAAAAAAAGCTATAACTCACAAACCAAAAATCCAAATTAAATTTCGATTGCACCATTAAATTTGTCTCAATAAATCTTTCAAAACTAGATCACACATGGATATATTTAGATAAAGTAACAAGTGGGTCCCACAGTGGATAGAGTGGATAGAGGATGATATAGATGATGGATGAGTGCGGGAGAATCGAGTATAGATGAGAGAATCTTGCTGACTAGGACGTATAGAGGATAAATATAGAGGTCCATGAGTGCGGATAGCCTGAGGCCCTGTGCCTGTGCCGGAGAAGAAAGAACGTTGACATGAAAGAAAGCCGCCTCTCGTTTTGGACAAGCTGTTGAAAGGCGATCCAGGAGGCTGCCGGTGCCGCCGGGAGACCGGCTGTCCTCAGGGGCGGCGCGCGGCGTAGAGACGTCGGGGTCATCCGAGTCACCCGCACCGAAAACTTTGACGGCAACGGCTGGGCAGCCTGGCATTGGCACGGGGCCGGAGATCGAGAGCCCCAAACAAACTGCCGACGCGGACGGACCACGGACGCCAACGCGACGCCAAGGGTTGGAAAATGCCGATACGGCACCAACCTTTTTATGTGAGCCCTGGCGACGGCGCCATGCCTTGTTGCTGCTACCTCTGTGCTTCATAAACAAGCGTACAAGATCTCAAAAGAGCCTCCTTTTGGGGGCAAGGCAAGGCAACCGTTTTTAACCGTGGAATCCACGAGCTAAGCTAGGCTCTAACTAATCAAGTGCTGGCCGAGTAATGATCCACGAGGCACGAGCTAGTCATGTAATGGTTGGGCTCGGTGCCAACTTGGTGTCCTCTCGCTTTCTTACGCCATGTTCTCTTAAACTTATTAGCCTGGCTTATCAGTCATGGTATAATATTTTTCTCTCACAACAAATCAGTCAACGGGGCTTATCAGCCGTCCCCTGCTCTGAAAGCTGCGCGCCTTTGCAGTTGCAACCATGGATGCCATGCCGAGCTGGGTCCGCCGCCGTCCTCGCGTCTTCTCCACGCGCACAATGGACTAATCGTGGTGGATTAGAGCAATCGATTTGTTAGGTAGCCTGGCGTGACGCAGCGCTTGCGCAGGCAGGAGAGGGACGTGTCAAACGCGGACGAGCGGCACGAGCCACGGCGCCAGAGGCTGACGTAATGTTAAAAAAAAACAATTCAGATGCGTCGGCGTCTTGCCTGCCTGCTTCTGCTTGCTTTGCTCCAGCGTCATGTTCGCTTTTCGTTTTTGTACCCATCTATTTACCAACCTGCATTCTTATTCTCGTGCCAGATTTATGAAGATAGTTCAAATGCCTCTGACGCTTTTCATCCAAAATCATACGGGGAACAAACAACAGGGAGCTGGTTGTGAACTACTACTGCTAATCCCTGAAATTCAGAGGCACCGACAGATACATTCGTGCCACCCATCGAATTCGAAAAAAGCGGCACGTCCAGCTTGTCACATGGCCATGACACCGATTCGCGCAGGCCACACAGGCTAGAAAATCGTACGGCGTGGTGATCTCCCCGCCACCAGCTCCACATTTTCCATGTCTGTTAGTACGAATGTCTTCTCTTCGTCCCTCAAAGAAATGGCCAAAAACGATGATGATATGGCCCAAAATTATGAAATACAGACATAAACGTACGACGAGGAACAATCTGCAGAAAAACACATGCATCTAGTAGCTAGCTAGCTACGGGTGCATGCATGCCTGGCAATGGCAAAATAAACAAGCTGCCACGGTTTCTTCCATGCATTATTGTGGCGCCAATGCAACGCAATGATCCTGGCGAGAAAAGCAGAGTTTTTTTGCAGCCCTCACATGCGTGCGTCGCCGGCCAACGATCATGCACCGCATATTCCTCCCTCCAAGACGCTCCTCTGACCCATCCATCACTCTTTCTCCTTCTGTTTCTGTTTCTGGCTCCCATTCATTCACTCACTCATCTCGTTGCTTCATCAAATCAAAGGAGAGAAAAAGATGGCGCCGATGCACGCACTACGACGACGACCACCACCACGACCACCCAAAGATCGTCACAGTCTCACAGAGAATCCAGTTACAGATTCATTCATGAATCGGCAGTGGCAGCTATAGTTTGGACTCACAAATAAAGCTAGTAGTAGTTTGATTCGTCTGTCTTCTCATCATATATAATAGTAACACGACTACACGACGGATGTACACATGGATGGACGGGACAGGACACGTACGTACTACGTTCGCGCGCGAGGGGCTCATGCAGCGCGAGAAAGCGGCCGGGCGGCGGCGGGGATTCCGTCTCCGTGGGGATTGCTTCACAAGATGGCGCAGGAGTTGGGGTTCTCCTCCATGCTCATGTTGCGCATGTAGTAGTACTGCTGCGGCGGCGGCGGCACGTACGGGTGGTACACCGGCGGCGGCGGCGGGGGGCGGTGGTACTGGTTCATGTAGTCGGCGGTGAGCATGTGCGTGTACTGCGGCGGTAGCTGGTGCATCCATGGAGGGGCCACCGCGGCGGGCTTCTTCTCCCCTTCCTCCTTCTTGTCGTCCTTCTTGCCGTCCTCCTCCTTCTTGCCGTCATCCTCCTTCTTGCCCTCGCCGTCCTCCTTCTTTCCCTCGCCGTCCTTCTTGCCGTCGCCTTCCTCCTTCTTGCCTTCGCCGTCCTTCTTTCCGCCGTCCCCTTCCTCCTTCTTGCCCTCGCCGTCCTTCTTCTCGCCGCCGCCGTCCTTCTTCTCCTCCTTCTTCTCGGGCTCCTTGGCGGGGCCGATGGAGTCGATGTGGGCGGCCCAGGACTTGCTGCGCAGCTTGCTCACCACATCCACCGGGTCCACCGTCCCGATCACCGTCATCTTGTGCGCCGCCATGTCCACCGATATGGCGTCGATGCCTACCACAAGACAACCGTCGTTACTACCACTACTCGATCGTTTGGAAGCAGAGCAACATCCGCTGTGAATCGTGATACGTACCGACGAGCACGGAGACGGCCTTGAGCGCCTTCTGCTTGTCCTTGTTGTCGTGCAAGTCCAGCTTCACCACGATTTTCTGCACACACGCATGGTCGACAGCACACCAGTTCATCCGCTTGCTCTGGCGGCTTAGAACAGACGAGGGGAATGCAATGCACAGAGATGGAGAAAAGGGCAGGCTCACCTTCGCGTTCGACATGTCTCGACGCGGCGGGTCAGCGGCCAGGCGACGGAGAAGAGAAGACGAGCAGGGAGGAGTGAGGAGTGGAGGAGGTCACAGGAAAGTTAGGCGAGGACGACGCCGGGCCGCGCGAGAGGCAAAGGGAATTCGGGAGTGGGAGGCGCAGGGCGGCACTAAATAGCAGCAGCGCGCGGCTGCGGCGGTAGCGTTATTGCGAAGCGGAGTGAGCAGTGGCCGGCTGTGGTATACAAACACAAGGACAGACAACCGGACTGGCTAGTGCTGGTGGCGGCGGGTGGCAGGTCTCCACCTCAGCTGTGACACACACACACACACACACACACTGTGCCTGGCGTGGTGACAGTGGTGTACTGGTGTGGTACTCCGTGCTCCTGTATCTGGCTAGCAGCTTGGGCCTTGGGGTGCTCTCGATCGGCAGCTCGGGCCTGGACCCCGGCGCCGGGCACCGGCAGTGCCTGCCTTCTCGTTGGCAGTTGCTGTGTGACAGAACTGAGGCCGGGAGGCCGGGGACGGTGCGTGGGATTCCCAGCCCCAGCCCAGGCCGGCCGGCCAGCCGCTTTATGGCTTGTTCCGATCTGGCGCGGCACCAAAAGCGGCGAGCAGTCCACGCGGCCGTGCTGTGCCTGCCCCTGCCGTCTGCCCGTCTGCCGTTGCCGGTTGCCGTGCCGCCCCCACCCCACCAATCATTTCCCCTTCATTCCGGACGCCGCGGCCCCATGCCATGCCATTTTGTGAAGCAATCCCCACGGAGACGGAATCCCCGCCGCCGCCCGGCCGCTTTCTCGCGCTGCATGAGCCCCTCGCGCGCGAACGTAGTACGTACGTGTCCTGTCCCGTCCATCCATGTGTACATCCGTCGTGTAGTCGTGTTACTATTATATATGATGAGAAGACAGACGAATCAAACTACTACTAGCTTTATTTGTGAGTCCAAACTATAGCTGCCACTGCCGATTCATGAATGAATCTGTAACTGGATTCTCTGTGAGACTGTGACGATCTTTGGGTGGTCGTGGTGGTGGTCGTCGTCGTAGTGCGTGCATCGGCGCCATCTTTTTCTCTCCTTTGATTTGATGAAGCAACGAGATGAGTGAGTGAATGAATGGGAGCCAGAAACAGAAACAGAAGGAGAAAGAGTGATGGATGGGTCAGAGGAGCGTCTTGGAGGGAGGAATATGCGGTGCATGATCGTTGGCCGGCGACGCACGCATGTGAGGGCTGCAAAAAAACTCTGCTTTTCTCGCCAGGATCATTGCGTTGCATTGGCGCCACAATAATGCATGGAAGAAACCGTGGCAGCTTGTTTATTTTGCCATTGCCAGGCATGCATGCACCCGTAGCTAGCTAGCTACTAGATGCATGTGTTTTTCTGCAGATTGTTCCTCGTCGTACGTTTATGTCTGTATTTCATAATTTTGGGCCATATCATCATCGTTTTTGGCCATTTCTTTGAGGGACGAAGAGAAGACATTCGTACTAACAGACATGGAAAATGTGGAGCTGGTGGCGGGGAGATCACCACGCCGTACGATTTTCTAGCCTGTGTGGCCTGCGCGAATCGGTGTCATGGCCATGTGACAAGCTGGACGTGCCGCTTTTTTCGAATTCGATGGGTGGCACGAATGTATCTGTCGGTGCCTCTGAATTTCAGGGATTAGCAGTAGTAGTTCACAACCAGCTCCCTGTTGTTTGTTCCCCGTATGATTTTGGATGAAAAGCGTCAGAGGCATTTGAACTATCTTCATAAATCTGGCACGAGAATAAGAATGCAGGTTGGTAAATAGATGGGTACAAAAACGAAAAGCGAACATGACGCTGGAGCAAAGCAAGCAGAAGCAGGCAGGCAAGACGCCGACGCATCTGAATTGTTTTTTTTTAACATTACGTCAGCCTCTGGCGCCGTGGCTCGTGCCGCTCGTCCGCGTTTGACACGTCCCTCTCCTGCCTGCGCAAGCGCTGCGTCACGCCAGGCTACCTAACAAATCGATTGCTCTAATCCACCACGATTAGTCCATTGTGCGCGTGGAGAAGACGCGAGGACGGCGGCGGACCCAGCTCGGCATGGCATCCATGGTTGCAACTGCAAAGGCGCGCAGCTTTCAGAGCAGGGGACGGCTGATAAGCCCCGTTGACTGATTTGTTGTGAGAGAAAAATATTATACCATGACTGATAAGCCAGGCTAATAAGTTTAAGAGAACATGGCGTAAGAAAGCGAGAGGACACCAAGTTGGCACCGAGCCCAACCATTACATGACTAGCTCGTGCCTCGTGGATCATTACTCGGCCAGCACTTGATTAGTTAGAGCCTAGCTTAGCTCGTGGATTCCACGGTTAAAAACGGTTGCCTTGCCTTGCCCCCAAAAGGAGGCTCTTTTGAGATCTTGTACGCTTGTTTATGAAGCACAGAGGTAGCAGCAACAAGGCATGGCGCCGTCGCCAGGGCTCACATAAAAAGGTTGGTGCCGTATCGGCATTTTCCAACCCTTGGCGTCGCGTTGGCGTCCGTGGTCCGTCCGCGTCGGCAGTTTGTTTGGGGCTCTCGATCTCCGGCCCCGTGCCAATGCCAGGCTGCCCAGCCGTTGCCGTCAAAGTTTTCGGTGCGGGTGACTCGGATGACCCCGACGTCTCTACGCCGCGCGCCGCCCCTGAGGACAGCCGGTCTCCCGGCGGCACCGGCAGCCTCCTGGATCGCCTTTCAACAGCTTGTCCAAAACGAGAGGCGGCTTTCTTTCATGTCAACGTTCTTTCTTCTCCGGCACAGGCACAGGGCCTCAGGCTATCCGCACTCATGGACCTCTATATTTATCCTCTATACGTCCTAGTCAGCAAGATTCTCTCATCTATACTCGATTCTCCCGCACTCATCCATCATCTATATCATCCTCTATCCACTCTATCCACTGTGGGACCCACTTGTTACTTTATCTAAATATATCCATGTGTGATCTAGTTTTGAAAGATTTATTGAGACAAATTTAATGGTGCAATCGAAATTTAATTTGGATTTTTGGTTTGTGAGTTATAGCTTTTTTTCCTTTATTTAGCTAGTGGGGCCCGCCACTGCCCACTATAAAGTAAGCACTGTACTACTCTAAATATAGAGTGAGAGAAAAGATAGAGTATCGTTTTAGAGTACCCAGTGTAGCCGTTTTTACTCTATATTTATACTTAAAACTTCCCTACGGACAGTCTTATCAGCCATTAATGGGGGACATGGCTGCCTGCAGTGGCGACGGACGGGAGCTTGGCTCTGGTTCCGTGAGGCCCTCGTGTTCTCGTGCATGATCCGGTATGCGAAAAAGAATCTGTCTTCCTCGCGTTCGGTACGGTTTTCCGGGTTTCCCCGTCCGGATGGTCAGAAACAGAGGAGATCCCGGGGAAACTGGCCTGACCTCTGCGCGCGCGTGCGGACGTGCGGTGGTCGGTGGCGATGGCGACGCGTGGAATTGCCATCGCCATTCGCCAATGGGGTTAAAAACAAAACTCCGCCGCTACCTGCTGCAGTTTTTATCTACCCACTCTCGCTGTCGCGCAGGAAACGGGATAGGTGACCGAGCGAGTAGGCGTGCTAGGTGCCACGGCCATCTGGAACGCTGCCGTTTTTTTCTGGCTGACTGGCTCCTCCAAAATCCGCGTCGCTAGAACTCAACGGCAGACAGTGCCCTGTGCACCATAGTCACAAAGTTTATGGGTCCATAGGGTCGCGGTACGTGGTACGCTACTTGCGAGAGATTTTTACACTTCGGATCGAAAATGAACCCGTGAATCTGGGTCGGGGTCGATGAACCCAGGTCGAGGGTCGAAGGTGGTGAACCCGTTTTATGTGACTATGCTGTGCACTGCCACCTCCAGGTTACTTGTGTCGCCAAGCCACGGATTGGGGGCGTCAGAGAGGCTTCAAGATTGCCTCCAACACGATCAGTGGCCTGCCAAGCAACTGTAGATACACGATGGAGCCACGGAGGTTGGCCAATGAAAAGCTCACTTTTTCTTCGCCGGAAATCGGTGCCGGGGTTTGGATGATTGTACTGACCAGTGACCACTGACGAATAACTACGGAAGATGCCACTGTTCCTGCTATTAGTCGCTGCAACCACCAGCTCCACGCCTTTCAGATCGCTGTCATTGCATTCTAGCCATCTGCGAGAAGGCGACGCAAATATTCCCATCCATGCAGCGTCGGATTCGATGCGACATGCACAGCATTTTCGAAATTAAAGGGCAGCTAGTGCAAGTGCTTCTTAGAAGAAAAAAAATACTAGTATACACTAATAATGCAATAATAACAACAGTATTTTGATTAAAATTAAAAAAAAGTCGTGCGCCCTAGCTAAGGGTCTATTTAATTTATATCTATTAGTACTAATATAATAGCTAGCATCTAAAAATAGTAGTAAGGATCTAACAATAGACTTGCTAACTATTAGAAACTAGAGATACTAAAGGGGTGTTTGGTTGGAGTTAAAGTTTAACAAATAGTGTAGCACTTTCGTCTTATTTGACAAAAAGTTTCCAATCTTGGACTAATTAGGTTTAATAGATTCGTCTCGTAAATTACTCCTAATCTGTGCCGACATGCATGCAATTAGTTTACATTTAGTACTCCATGCATTTGAGGGAACATTGATGTGATGGGAGTTAAACTTTAACACACTCAAACCAAACGGGGCCTAAAGTGGAGAGGTACTAATATGTGTTAATATAATAGTGTATCCAACTACTCCCTCAGTCAAAAAAAAAGTGATGTTCTTTGATTTAAAATTTGTCCCAAAAAAAAGATGTCTTGAGCTCTAGACACGCTTTTGGCCCACAGGAAGTCTGCATGTGTTCCATGTAGCGCATGTTAATTAGGCAAGTAAAGCACAGGTCATCCTTTTTTAAGGGAATCAAGTCCAACAAACCAAGGGTATTAGGGACATTTCTCGTCTCCACTAATCTGTCTGAAAAATACTAGAATATCACTTTTTTTGGACAGAGGGAGTACATATTACTAGTTAGGATTTATTAGCTAAATAGCCAGCTAAATATTAGCATCAGTAGAACTAAACATAGTCTACGTAAAGATAAAGATATAAATCATAGACGCATATATTCAAATTACCTCACATAGATCGTCGATGTACATGACTGATGCTCCTACAAATTAAAGATGCTTTCAACTACCAACCCAATCCTTAACGATACAAGAAGATCGATGCTTTTCAAAAGCCAAAGTCGTAGTACCAAATGTAGCATGATCAAAATTAGAAATGAAGATGACGGAGACCGAGAGCTTCAGCTATCCCACTATCATCAGGACTCAGGAGCACACCTACTCAACCTCAACCTAGTTTTAAAAGGGAGACCAAAGCCAGTGGCGTCGGAAAGGAAAACAAGGACTTCCGGCCCAAACTATCGTGTTGAACGCCACGGACGTAGTGTGTACTACTCCAGTTCTCCAAAGCTCCTCATGGGTCAGTTGGTCAGTAGCCGGCTAGCCCCGCCACTACCTCTTGTTTCACTCCAACGGTGGAGTTCATTGCACTCGTCAGTACATTTTTTGTGTCAACACCTCCACTGAGTTCAGGCATAAAGGTTTCTGTAACTCCTGTGTAGCCTGTTCAGGTCGTCTTCGATGTAGTTCAGTTGTTCAACAACTCGTGTCACAGTCGATTATAGACATTTAGTACACTGCACGATGTGTTATATAGGGCTGCATTTGTCATACTCAACCAACAACCGTTTTTCTTTCTGAAACTAACGTACACACCTCGTCCTACCGAAGGCAACTACTACCAGTGGTGCCAAGAGTGCTAAGGAAAATGTATTAGTTTATACCGTTTATATCCGAGAAAAAAATCCTACGACTGACACTCAATTTATGTTTTTTTTAAGTGAAACCCGATATATGTGACTACTGACAGTGCGTGTGGGACTCGGCTGCAGGCCTGCAGCGAAACGGAGGTTGCGCATGTGGCTGGGCTCGGTGAAAAATTGATGGACCAGAGAGCCTGGCAAGCGAAGTGGGCCGAGGCCTCCGTTAGCAGAGATGGCTTTCCGCATATGTCCCAAAAGGTTTTTTTAGGAACTTAAAAAAAGGTTTTCGTAGAAAACAATTAACGGTATTGATAGGGTGAAGACGTCCGGACGACTCCGGACGGACGCGACGCGCGTCCACGCGAAGCGGCGCGACCCAACCCGCTTCCGCCCACTGTCGTCGAGCGTAGCTCCAGTGGCTGAAGGTCGCCAGAGCAAGAGAGGAAGCAGGGGGAGGAGGGGCCGCAGCTCGCAGACTCCGCCGCCGCTCTCTCTCTCTCTTGGCGTCGTGGCTGCCGCGGGAGCACATAGGGAGGGAGCGAGGGAGGGGAGAAGGGAGAGGGAGCCCCGGCAAGTGCATCGCAGAGCGAGTGCGCAGCGGCGGAGAGAGCGAGGCGAGTGCGGCTGCGAGTGGAGGAAGAAAGAAGACGAGCAGATGTGTACGAGCGGGCTGCGGGCGTGGGAGCACGGCGCGGATGCGAGTAGATAAGGAGAGCGGGCGGAAGCGGGTTGGGTCGCGCCGCTTCGCGTGGACGCGCGTCGCGTCCGTCCGGAGTCGTCCGGACGTCTTCACCCTATCAATACCGTTAATTGTTTTCTACGAAAACCTTTTTTTAAGTTCCTAAAAAAACCTTTTGGGACATATGCGGAAAGCCATCTCTGCTAACGGAGGCCTCGGCCCACTTCGCTTGCCAGGCTCTCTGGTCCATCAATTTTTCACCGAGCCCAGCCACATGCGCAACCTCCGTTTCGCTGCAGGCCTGCAGCCGAGTCCCACACGCACTGTCAGTAGTCACATATATCGGGTTTCACTTAAAAAAAACATAAATTGAGTGTCAGTCGTAGGATTTTTTTCTCGGATATAAACGGTATAAACTAATACATTTTCCTTAGCACTCTTGGCACCACTGGTAGTAGTTGCCTTCGGTAGGACGAGGTGTGTACGTTAGTTTCAGAAAGAAAAACGGTTGTTGGTTGAGTATGACAAATGCAGCCCTATATAACACATCGTGCAGTGTACTAAATGTCTATAATCGACTGTGACACGAGTTGTTGAACAACTGAACTACATCGAAGACGACCTGAACAGGCTACACAGGAGTTACAGAAACCTTTATGCCTGAACTCAGTGGAGGTGTTGACACAAAAAATGTACTGACGAGTGCAATGAACTCCACCGTTGGAGTGAAACAAGAGGTAGTGGCGGGGCTAGCCGGCTACTGACCAACTGACCCATGAGGAGCTTTGGAGAACTGGAGTAGTACACACTACGTCCGTGGCGTTCAACACGATAGTTTGGGCCGGAAGTCCTTGTTTTCCTTTCCGACGCCACTGGCTTTGGTCTCCCTTTTAAAACTAGGTTGAGGTTGAGTAGGTGTGCTCCTGAGTCCTGATGATAGTGGGATAGCTGAAGCTCTCGGTCTCCGTCATCTTCATTTCTAATTTTGATCATGCTACATTTGGTACTACGACTTTGGCTTTTGAAAAGCATCGATCTTCTTGTATCGTTAAGGATTGGGTTGG
This sequence comes from Tripidium arundinaceum, assembly GCA_030439765.1. Classification (NCBI taxonomy): domain Eukaryota; kingdom Viridiplantae; phylum Streptophyta; class Magnoliopsida; order Poales; family Poaceae; genus Tripidium; species Tripidium arundinaceum. Next base: position 24,798 of record JAHUYU010000141.1, read on the forward strand.
TAGTTGAAAGCATCTTTAATTTGTAGGAGCATCAGTCATGTACATCGACGATCTATGTGAGGTAATTTGAATATATGCGTCTATGATTTATATCTTTATCTTTACGTAGACTATGTTTAGTTCTACTGATGCTAATATTTAGCTGGCTATTTAGCTAATAAATCCTAACTAGTAATATGTACTCCCTCTGTCCAAAAAAAGTGATATTCTAGTATTTTTCAGACAGATTAGTGGAGACGAGAAATGTCCCTAATACCCTTGGTTTGTTGGACTTGATTCCCTTAAAAAAGGATGACCTGTGCTTTACTTGCCTAATTAACATGCGCTACATGGAACACATGCAGACTTCCTGTGGGCCAAAAGCGTGTCTAGAGCTCAAGACATCTTTTTTTTGGGACAAATTTTAAATCAAAGAACATCACTTTTTTTTTGACTGAGGGAGTAGTTGGATACACTATTATATTAACACATATTAGTACCTCTCCACTTTAGGCCCCGTTTGGTTTGAGTGTGTTAAAGTTTAACTCCCATCACATCAATGTTCCCTCAAATGCATGGAGTACTAAATGTAGCATGATCAAAATTAGAAATGAAGATGACGGAGACCGAGAGCTTCAGCTATCCCACTATCATCAGGACTCAGGAGCACACCTACTCAACCTCAACCTAGTTTTAAAAGGGAGACCAAAGCCAGTGGCGTCGGAAAGGAAAACAAGGACTTCCGGCCCAAACTATCGTGTTGAACGCCACGGACGTAGTGTGTACTACTCCAGTTCTCCAAAGCTCCTCATGGGTCAGTTGGTCAGTAGCCGGCTAGCCCCGCCACTACCTCTTGTTTCACTCCAACGGTGGAGTTCATTGCACTCGTCAGTACATTTTTTGTGTCAACACCTCCACTGAGTTCAGGCATAAAGGTTTCTGTAACTCCTGTGTAGCCTGTTCAGGTCGTCTTCGATGTAGTTCAGTTGTTCAACAACTCGTGTCACAGTCGATTATAGACATTTAGTACACTGCACGATGTGTTATATAGGGCTGCATTTGTCATACTCAACCAACAACCGTTTTTCTTTCTGAAACTAACGTACACACCTCGTCCTACCGAAGGCAACTACTACCAGTGGTGCCAAGAGTGCTAAGGAAAATGTATTAGTTTATACCGTTTATATCCGAGAAAAAAATCCTACGACTGACACTCAATTTATGTTTTTTTTAAGTGAAACCCGATATATGTGACTACTGACAGTGCGTGTGGGACTCGGCTGCAGGCCTGCAGCGAAACGGAGGTTGCGCATGTGGCTGGGCTCGGTGAAAAATTGATGGACCAGAGAGCCTGGCAAGCGAAGTGGGCCGAGGCCTCCGTTAGCAGAGATGGCTTTCCGCATATGTCCCAAAAGGTTTTTTTAGGAACTTAAAAAAAAGGTTTTCGTAGAAAACAATTAACGGTATTGATAGGGTGAAGACGTCCGGACGACTCCGGACGGACGCGACGCGCGTCCACGCGAAGCGGCGCGACCCAACCCGCTTCCGCCCGCTCTCCTTATCTACTCGCATCCGCGCCGTGCTCCCACGCCCGCAGCCCGCTCGTACACATCTGCTCGTCTTCTTTCTTCCTCCACTCGCAGCCGCACTCGCCTCGCTCTCTCCGCCGCTGCGCACTCGCTCTGCGATGCACTTGCCGGGGCTCCCTCTCCCTTCTCCCCTCCCTCGCTCCCTCCCTATGTGCTCCCGCGGCAGCCACGACGCCAAGAGAGAGAGAGAGCGGCGGCGGAGTCTGCGAGCTGCGGCCCCTCCTCCCCCTGCTTCCTCTCTTGCTCTGGCGACCTTCAGCCACTGGAGCTACGCTCGACGACAGTGGGTTCCGGCGAGGTAGGGGGGATTCTTCGCGGATCTGAGCCGTTCCTTCCTCCCTGAAAGTCCTATGTTTGGTGTTGGTAATTAGTGACAATGCCTAAGTACTAATCCTATGCCTAAGTTGTATGTAGCATATGAGGATTAGTACATTCCAAGGTTGGTGGCAAGATGGACATGGTGATCATGATGGCCACACTTGGATTTGGACGCAACCCTACGTGATCAAGGCAAAGGTATATGCTTAAGGGTTGTGTTTTAGTAACCAAGACACCTAGTGGGTGTGGTTACATTATAGGATAGATAGCCGTACTATAAAGAGGGGAATGACGCGGCTATTGAACTCCTAAGTGCCTCTAGATGTGCATTTCATGAGCATATGCATTTGGATAGAACTAATAACGCCTCGAAAAATGATTGTGAAAATGCTAACACACATGCACATGACATGATCACTTGGTGGTGTTAGCACGTTTGCGACGGCGTTGGAGTTTAAGCGGTAGAGAGGGTTTGGATTCCTCTCTCCCTCCCGCCGAGCGTGCGAGCGCGGGATTCAGGCGATTTCGGAGTAATGAAATGCCTATTTTCCACTACGCCGGAAGTCAGAAATCTAGTCGGAAAAGAAATGGAGGCGAACGGAGGTCACTGAGTGCACCGGACGCTGCACCGGACGCTGCACCGGACGCGGTCACTGTGCGACCGGCGCGTCCGGTCAGTGTCCAGTCTCTACGCTTGTTTCGGTTGTTTCATCGGACGCGGTGGCGCGTCCGGTCACAGGCCACCGGACGCGTCCGGTCGTCCAGGGAGCTTACTGGACTCCCACCGGACGCGGTCACTGTGGCGTCCGGTCGGTTCACCAGCGCGTCCGGTCGATTGGTTCGTTTTGCGCGACTCGGTGTTGACCGGCGCGTCCTGTGAGTCACGGCACCAGCGCGTCCGGTGGTGACCAGCGCGTCCGGTCGTTGCGACCGGCGCGTCCGGTCAGTGTTTCGAAATTTAGCCGTTGCGGCACCGGCGCGTCCGGTCAGTTGGACCAGCGCGTCCGGTGAGCGCGACTGCTGCTGACTTCAGTTTCTAACGGCTATATTCGAAGGGGTACGTCTATAAATACTCGTTGGCCGGCTCAAGGCTCCCTCTCTTGACATTTTGACATACTTGTGAGCACTTTGAGCCAAGCAACTCCTCTCCCACTCATCTCTCTTGCTTGTTTGCATATTCGAAGTGAGATTGAGTGATCCAAGTGCATTTGCATCGTGAGATAGCATCTAGTTGGCACTTGGTGGTTGATTTGCTGCGGGATTCTTGTTTCTCTTGGTGGTTGCCGCCACCTAGACGGCTTGGAGCAGCTTGGAGGCGTTGGCAAGAGTTGGTGATTGTTCTTGGCCACCTCCGGTGATTGTGAGGGGTTTGTGCCTACCTCGGCGGAGCGCCAAAGGCAACATTAGTGGATTGCTCGTGTCATTTGCAACCTTTTGCCATTTGGTAGGTTCTTGTGGCGCCTTTTGAGAGGCTCGGTGTGAGACCGATTAGCCACCGAACCACGTGGTGAAGAGGGACACAACGGGGACTAGCGTGCCGGCAAGCACGTGAACCTCGGGATAAATCTTCGTGTCATCACTTTCATATTGTGATTGATTGATCCCGGTGTTCGGTTATCTTGGTATTCATTGTTGATCATATTGGTTGGCTCAATACTTCGCCCCTCGGTGATACCCTCCTAACCCTCACTTGTTTTACTTTCTTAGTTATCTTTGCTAGCTAGTTAGCTTTGCTAGAGTAGCTCTTTTGTGTAGCTTGCTAGTTGTAGTTGTAATTACCTTCTCTTTCTTGCACCATATCCTTTCTTCTTCATGAACCTCCCCATCTTGTGCACTAGGAGGGCCATGGTCTCATCATCGAATGGATCATCATCATCACTCTCCACCTTGCTCTTGCCCTTAGAAGATGAAGCCTTGAATGCAATGGGCTTCTCTTGCTTGACCTTGGTCTCCTTCTTCTCATCTTCATCTTCATCATCATTGTATTGGGCATCGGTCATTATATCTCCAAGCACATTGGTTGGTTTGACCTTGTCCAATCCCTCTCTAAAGATCATTCTTCTCAAGGTGGCAAACTTCTTGGGTAAGCACATCAAGAACTTGTGTGAGAAGTCCTTGTCCTCAACCTTCTCTCCAAGCCCCTTGAGATCATTGACAATGACTTGGAGCCTATAGAACATCTCCGGAATGGATTCATCATCCTTCATCTTGAAAGTGGAGAACTTGTCCTTGAGCATATATAGCTTGGCACTTTTTACCGTTGAAGTGCCTTCATATGTCTCTTCAAGCCTTATCCAAAGCTCATTTGCCTTTTCAAGATCTTTGATTTGCTCAAATACCTTGTCATCAATGGCACGGTAGATTGTGTCAAGTGCCGCCGTGTTGCATTGTTTGTTGATGCGGTCATTTGGAGTGAGATTTTCTTCATGAAGAATAATGTATCCTTCATTGGTCACCTCCCAAACCTTCTCATGTATATTGCCTAGATATTGCTTCATCTTCCTTTTCCAATGATCAAAGGAAGAAACGCCATCAAAGAATGGAGGCTTGCCATTAACATGGTTGAACATAACTTGAGCCATCTTGCACCGAGGTTGTTAAGCCTTGCAAACGGTGACCACGGCTCCGATACCACTTGAAAGGTCTAGATGGCTAGAGGGGGGGGGGTGAATAGCCTTTTAAAACTTTCTACAAAGACAAGCTAAACAAGTTTATCAATATAATAAATAGCGAGATGCGAGTTTTGCTTAGCCTACGGGGTGTTTGCAAGCCACCTATCCAATTCACAATTCTAGTATATAGGCACTCAACCGCACAAGTTAAACCGAGAAGGTAATTACAACTACAACTAGCAAGCTACACAAAAGAGCTACTCTAGCAAAGCTAACTAGCTAGCAAAGATAACTAAGAAAGTAAAACAAGTGAGGGTTAGGAGGGTATCACCGAGGGGCGAAGTATTGAGCCAACCAATATGATCAACAATGAATACCAAGATAACCGAACACCGGGATCAATCAATCACAATATGAAAGTGATGACACGAAGATTTATCCCGAGGTTCACGTGCTTGCCGGCACGCTAGTCCCCGTTGTGTCCCTCTTCACCACGTGGTTCGGTGGCTAATCGGTCTCACACCGAGCCTCTCAAAAGGCGCCACAAGAACCTACCAAATGGCAAAAGGTTGCAAATGACACGAGCAATCCACTAATGTTGCCTTTGGCGCTCCGCCGAGGTAGGCACAAACCCCTCACAATCACCGGAGGTGGCCAAGAACAATCACCAACTCTTGCCAACGCCTCCAAGCTGCTCCAAGCCGTCTAGGTGGCGGCAACCACCAAGAGAAACAAGAATCCCGCAGCAAATCAACCACCAAGTGCCAACTAGATGCTATCTCACGATGCAAATGCACTTGGATCACTCAATCTCACTTCGAATATGCAAACAAGCAAGAGAGATGAGTGGGAGAGGAGTTGCTTGGCTCAAAGTGCTCACAAGTATGTCAAAATGTCAAGAGAGGGAGCCTTGAGCCGGCCAACGAGTATTTATAGACGTACCCCTTCGAATATAGCCGTTAGAAACTGAAGTCAGCAGCAGTCGCGCTCACCGGACGCGCTGGTCCAACTGACCGGACGCGCCGGTGCCGCAACGGCTAAATTTCGAAACACTGACCGGACGCGCCGGTCGCAACGACCGGACGCGCTGGTCACCACCGGACGCGCTGGTGCCGTGACTCACAGGACGCGCCGGTCAACACCGAGTCGCGCAAAACGAACCAATCGACCGGACGCGCTGGTGAACCGACCGGACGCCACAGTGACCGCGTCCGGTGGGAGTCCAGTAAGCTCCCTGGACGACCGGACGCGTCCGGTGGCCTGTGACCGGACGCGCCACCGCGTCCGATGAAACAACCGAAACAAGCGTAGAGACTGGACACTGACCGGACGCGCCGGTCGCACAGTGACCGCGTCCGGTGCAGCGTCCGGTGCAGCGTCCGGTGCACTCAGTGACCTCCGTTCGCCTCCATTTCTTTTCCGACTAGATTTCTGACTTCCGGCGTAGTGGAAAATAGGCATTTCATTACTCCGAAATCGCCTGAATCCCGCGCTCGCACGCTCGGCGGGAGGGAGAGAGGAATCCAAACCCTCTCTACCGCTTAAACTCCAACGCCGTCGCAAACGTGCTAACACCACCAAGTGATCATGTCATGTGCATGTGTGTTAGCATTTTCACAATCATTTTTCGAGGCGTTATTAGTTCTATCCAAATGCATATGCTCATGAAATGCACATCTAGAGGCACTTAGGAGTTCAATAGCCGCGTCATTCCCCTCTTTATAGTACGGCTATCTATCCTATAATGTAACCACACCCACTAGGTGTCTTGGTTACTAAAACACAACCCTTAAGCATATACCTTTGCCTTGATCACGTAGGGTTGCGTCCAAATCCAAGTGTGGCCATCATGATCACCATGTCCATCTTGCCACCAACCTTGGAATGTACTAATCCTCATATGCTACATACAACTTAGGCATAGGATTAGTACTTAGGCATTGTCACTAATTACCAACACCAAACATAGGACTTTCAGGGAGGAAGGAACGGCTCAGATCCGCGAAGATGCCCTACCTCGCGGTTAGCAGAGATGGCTTTCCGCATATGTCCCAAAAGGTTTTTTTAGGAACTTAAAAAAAAGGTTTTCGTAGAAAACAATTAACGGTATTGATAGGGGTGAAGACGTCCGGACGACTCCGGACGGACGCGAACGCGCGTCCACGCGAAGCGGCGCGACCCAACCCGCTTCCGCCCGCTCTCCTTATCTACTCGCATCCGCGCCGTGCTCCCACGCCCGCAGCCCGCTCGTACACCTTCTGCTCGTCTTCT